>CAJVGK010000077.1:0-58225 GCA_910950805.1 Acrocephalus scirpaceus scirpaceus
TTTCGAGCTGAGAAAGCTGCTACTAAGTGGAACTTGTGCCTAGGAGGCAGGAGACAAAAGTTTGCTTTTGGAGCACAAGCTGTGTGCACAAGCTCCGCGTGAACTGCAACCATGTCAGTTCCACTTGCCGTGATGGGAGAGGCACGAACGATGCTGAGCAGGCTTCTTTCGAGCTGAGCAAGCTGCTACTAAGTGGAACTTGTGCCTAGGAGGCAGGAGACAAAAGTTTGCTTTTGGAGCACAAGCTGTGTGCACAAGCTCCGCGTGAACTGCAACCATGTCAGTTCCACTTGCCGCGATGGGAGAGGCACGAACGATGCTGAGCAGGCTTCTTTCGAGCTGAGCAAGCTGCTACTAAGTGGAACTTGTGCCTAGGAGGCAGGAGACAAAAGTTTGCTTTTGGAGCACAAGCTGTGTGCACAAGCTCCGCGTGAACTGCAACCATGTCAGTTCCACTTGCCGTGATGGGAGAGGCACGAACGATGCTGAGCAGGCTTCTTTCGAGCTGAGAAAGCTGCTACTAAGTGGAACTTGTGCCTAGGAGGCAGGAGACAAAAGTTTGCTTTTGGAGCACAAGCTGTGTGCACAAGCTCCGCGTGAACTGCAACCATGTCAGTTCCACTTGCCGCGATGGGAGAGGCACGAACGATGCTGAGCAGGCTTCTTTCGAGCTGAGAAAGCTGCTACTAAGTGGAACTTGTGCCTAGGAGGCAGGAGACAAAAGTTTGCTTTTGGAGCACAAGCTGTGTGCACAAGCTCCGCGTGAACTGCAACCATGTCAGTTCCACTTGCCGCGATGGGAGAGGCACGAACGATGCTGAGCAGGCTTCTTTCGAGCTGAGCAAGCTGCTACTAAGTGGAACTTGTGCCTAGGAGGCAGGAGACAAAAGTTTGCTTTTGGAGCACAAGCTGTGTGCACAAGCTCCGCGTGAACTGCAACCATGTCAGTTCCACTTGCCGCGATGGGAGAGGCACGAACGATGCTGAGCAGGCTTCTTTCGAGCTGAGCAAGCTGCTACTAAGTGGAACTTGTGCCTAGGAGGCAGGAGACAAAAGTTTGCTTTTGGAGCACAAGCTGTGTGCACAAGCTCCGCGTGAACTGCAACCATGTCAGTTCCACTTGCCGTGATGGGAGAGGCACGAACGATGCTGAGCAGGCTTCTTTCGAGCTGAGAAAGCTGCTACTAAGTGGAACTTGTGCCTAGGAGGCAGGAGACAAAAGTTTGCTTTTGGAGCACAAGCTGTGTGCACAAGCTCCGCGTGAACTGCAACCATGTCAGTTCCACTTGCCGTGATGGGAGAGGCACGAACGATGCTGAGCAGGCTTCTTTCGAGCTGAGAAAGCTGCTACTAAGTGGAACTTGTGCCTAGGAGGCAGGAGACAAAAGTTTGCTTTTGGAGCACAAGCTGTGTGCACAAGCTCCGCGTGAACTGCAACCATGTCAGTTCCACTTGCCGTGATGGGAGAGGCACGAACGATGCTGAGCAGGCTTCTTTCGAGCTGAGCAAGCTGCTACTAAGTGGAACTTGTGCCTAGGAGGCAGGAGACAAAAGTTTGCTTTTGGAGCACAAGCTGTGTGCACAAGCTCCGCGTGAACTGCAACCATGTCAGTTCCACTTGCCGTGATGGGAGAGGCACGAACGATGCTGAGCAGGCTTCTTTCGAGCTGAGCAAGCTGCTACTAAGTGGAACTTGTGCCTAGGAGGCAGGAGACAAAAGTTTGCTTTTGGAGCACAAGCTGTGTGCACAAGCTCCGCGTGAACTGCAACCATGTCAGTTCCACTTGCCGTGATGGGAGAGGCACGAACGATGCTGAGCAGGCTTCTTTCGAGCTGAGCAAGCTGCTACTAAGTGGAACTTGTGCCTAGGAGGCAGGAGACAAAAGTTTGCTTTTGGAGCACAAGCTGTGTGCACAAGCTCCGCGTGAACTGCAACCATGTCAGATTCACTTGCCGTGATGGGAGAGGCACGAACGATGCTGAGCAGGCTTCTTTCGAGCTGAGCAAGCTGCTACTAAGTGGAACTTGTGCCTAGGAGGCAGGAGACAAAAGTTTGCTTTTGGAGCACAAGCTGTGTGCACAAGCTCCGCGTGAACTGCAACCATGTCAGTTCCACTTGCCGTGATGGGAGAGGCACGAACGATGCTGAGCAGGCTTCTTTCGAGCTGAGCAAGCTGCTACTAAGTGGAACTTGTGCCTAGGAGGCAGGAGACAAAAGTTTGCTTTTGGAGCACAAGCTGTGTGCACAAGCTCCGCGTGAACTGCAACCATGTCAGTTCCACTTGCCGTGATGGGAGAGGCACGAACGATGCTGAGCAGGCTTCTTTCGAGCTGAGCAAGCTGCTACTAAGTGGAACTTGTGCCTAGGAGGCAGGAGACAAAAGTTTGCTTTTGGAGCACAAGCTGTGTGCACAAGCTCCGCGTGAACTGCAACCATGTCAGTTCCACTTGCCGTGATGGGAGAGGCACGAACGATGCTGAGCAGGCTTCTTTCGAGCTGAGCAAGCTGCTACTAAGTGGAACTTGTGCCTAGGAGGCAGGAGACAAAAGTTTGCTTTTGGAGCACAAGCTGTGTGCACAAGCTCCGCGTGAACTGCAACCATGTCAGTTCCACTTGCCGTGATGGGAGAGGCACGAACGATGCTGAGCAGGCTTCTTTCGAGCTGAGCAAGCTGCTACTAAGTGGAACTTGTGCCTAGGAGGCAGGAGACAAAAGTTTGCTTTTGGAGCACAAGCTGTGTGCACAAGCTCCGCGTGAACTGCAACCATGTCAGTTCCACTTGCCGTGATGGGAGAGGCACGAACGATGCTGAGCAGGCTTCTTTCGAGCTGAGCAAGCTGCTACTAAGTGGAACTTGTGCCTAGGAGGCAGGAGACAAAAGTTTGCTTTTGGAGCACAAGCTGTGTGCACAAGCTCCGCGTGAACTGCAACCATGTCAGTTCCACTTGCCGTGATGGGAGAGGCACGAACGATGCTGAGCAGGCTTCTTTCGAGCTGAGCAAGCTGCTACTAAGTGGAACTTGTGCCTAGGAGGCAGGAGACAAAACGTTTGCTTTTGGAGCACAAGCTGTGTGCACAAGCTCCGCGTGAACTGCAACCATGTCAGTTCCACTTGCCGTGATGGGAGAGGCACGAACGATGCTGAGCAGGCTTCTTTCGAGCTGAGCAAGCTGCTACTAAGTGGAACTTGTGCCTAGGAGGCAGGAGACAAAACTTTGCTTTTGGAGCACAAGCTGTGTGCACAAGCTCCGCGTGAACTGCAACCATGTCAGTTCCACTTGCCGTGATGGGAGAGGCACGAACGATGCTGAGCAGGCTTCTTTCGAGCTGAGCAAGCTGCTACTAAGTGGAACTTGTGCCTAGGAGGCAGGAGACAAAAGTTTGCTTTTGGAGCACAAGCTGTGTGCACAAGCTCCGCGTGAACTGCAACCATGTCAGTTCCACTTGCCGTGATGGGAGAGGCACGAACGATGCTGAGCAGGCTTCTTTCGAGCTGAGCAAGCTGCTACTAAGTGGAACTTGTGCCTAGGAGGCAGGAGACAAAACTTTGCTTTTGGAGCACAAGCTGTGTGCACAAGCTCCGCGTGAACTGCAACCATGTCAGTTCCACTTGCCGTGATGGGAGAGGCACGAACGATGCTGAGCAGGCTTCTTTCGAGCTGAGCAAGCTGCTACTAAGTGGAACTTGTGCCTAGGAGGCAGGAGACAAAACTTTGCTTTTGGAGCACAAGCTGTGTGCACAAGCTCCGCGTGAACTGCAACCATGTCAGTTCCACTTGCCGTGATGGGAGAGGCACGAACGATGCTGAGCAGGCTTCTTTCGAGCTGAGCAAGCTGCTACTAAGTGGAACTTGTGCCTAGGAGGCAGGAGACAAAAGTTTGCTTTTGGAGCACAAGCTGTGTGCACAAGCTCCGCGTGAACTGCAACCATGTCAGTTCCACTTGCCGTGATGGGAGAGGCACGAACGATGCTGAGCAGGCTTCTTTCGAGCTGAGCAAGCTGCTACTAAGTGGAACTTGTGCCTAGGAGGCAGGAGACAAAACTTTGCTTTTGGAGCACAAGCTGTGTGCACAAGCTCCGCGTGAACTGCAACCATGTCAGATTCACTTGCCGTGATGGGAGAGGCACGAACGATGCTGAGCAGGCTTCTTTCGAGCTGAGCAAGCTGCTACTAAGTGGAACTTGTGCCTAGGAGGCAGGAGACAAAACTTTGCTTTTGGAGCACAAGCTGTGTGCACAAGCTCCGCGTGAACTGCAACCATGTCAGTTCCACTTGCCGTGATGGGAGAGGCACGAACGATGCTGAGCAGGCTTCTTTCGAGCTGAGCAAGCTGCTACTAAGTGGAACTTGTGCCTAGGAGGCAGGAGACAAAAGTTTGCTTTTGGAGCACAAGCTGTGTGCACAAGCTCCGCGTGAACTGCAACCATGTCAGTTCCACTTGCCGTGATGGGAGAGGCACGAGTATGTCTTGTGTCTTTCTTCTCTGAGGGACAGTGTGTTGTGTTCATATGTCAGCAGAGGTGGAGCAAATGATCCTCCTCTGTTTTGGGTCACAGGAACGTTTAGCACTCCCCACAGGATATGCTGTGCTTCACTGTAGCACGAGAGTGCCCTTGGTGTTCCTGCTGTCTCTGAGGGCAGCTTGGATGTTCTTGGGTTTGCCTGAGCTTTCCTCTGTGCTAAAGGCACAAGCAGGCATTGTTCTTGCATCAGCAGAAGGCTGTGAGCAAGGCAGATGTTCCCGGCAAGTCCTGTGTGCTAGTGGCCAAACTGGAGAGAATAGTTCACTTCTTAAATTATCCTTAGGCTCCTGACTTCTCAGCCATCAATAGAGGAAAAGAAAATCACAGAAATTGATTGGTTTTTGTATTCTGTGTTTTCGTTGTGGTTTTGTTTTTAGTTTGGATTTTTTTTTTCTGGATTTTTAGGGGTAGAACTTTCTTTTTCATCCTGAAGGAGCTCATCTGCCCCATGTGTCTTACTGGTGTCTATTTTATGACTGTTCTTATTACCACTACTATACCTACAAGTTATTTTGTTAGAATATTATCATTTTTGTCAGTGAGAACTCCTTTGAAAGAACAACAGGTGACAGCAGAAACAGAGGGTAAGAGGTGAGGTTGTTTGTACCCCCAATGAAAAAACAGATACTTCTATCACACTCTGTATTTAATCTCCTAGTTTTCTTCTTATAAAGATATGTCCAAGAGACACATTGCTGTGGCGTGATCAGATAAAACTGCACTGTAGGCATTTCTCAGGAGACAGCCTGCAGCCCCCTCTGCTGTACATTCCTCAGATGCATGGCACTTTTTCAGACCTGATTCCCAGTCATTGCCATGACTGTTAGAATGCTGCCCATTGGCCCAAGGCCTGCTCAGATCAGTCCCTAGGAAAAGCCCTCAAGCCCTTTGTGATTCTGCAGCACAAGTCATTCAATCTGCTTCTTGCCCAGAACAGTTGCCAGTACTGTGCTCTCAGGGAAGACCTGGTGGGTCTGAGAAGAGAGCCCAGTGGACTCTGTGTCTCCCATCACCTGTTGGACAAAAAGGGCATTGATGTGCACCTCGGTGTGTCTGATGTCAAAGGCAATCCTGTTGTGTTCTGAATGGGGCCACCAGCTTGGAAGGGTCTCGGTCTGGTTGTGCCTTCTTCCCATTGCTTGTCAGTGCTCGTGCTTGGGCTTAGGCAGCTTTGTTGTGGCAGCTGCCGTGGCCCTGAGGGCTGGTGTGACTGCAGAGGCTGGAGCCTTCCTTAGCTGGGAGAGTCCCGCTGCCGCCCGGCCGCTGCAGCACGGGGCTGCCCCAAGGCAGCAGCCCCTGCTCTGGGCCGGCTTCTGCATGGCATGGGCTGGGCTCACGAGAGGGTCAGCATCTCCTCTGGGCAGCTGTCCGTGCCCCGCCGGCACCTGAGGAGCACTGCTGTCCTTGCTGTCCTTGCTGCCCTTTGCTGCTGTGCCCACTTGGGAAGATGGGCACGTGTGCGGTGCTGAGAGGGCGAGTGCAATGGCAGGGCCTGATCCGTGCTGTCAGGGGGAAGAGAAGCACTGTGGTTCTTCCTATAGGGCATGGGCAAGGGCACCTTCCAGCTCAGCCTGCTCATCAAGGGTCAGGGTCCTGATGCTGAGGGCCCCCTTGGGATTGGTTTCAGCATGAGCTGCTTTGGTTTACAAATGGAAAGGCATTTTTTTTGGCCAACTGCTGCAAGGCGGAGAAGATGCCCTCCTCTCCTGGCAATGCATCTCCCTGTGCTTTGTTTTCTGTCAAGAGATCTCTTCAAAGGACTGTAGATAATCAGTCTCTGTGCTGGCCTGCTTGTACTGCAGAGCTGCCTGTCTTGTTGCACTTGGTGTTGTCAGTCAGCTGACCACAAAGGACTCAGAACCCCCGACAGTGGGGCTGCCTTTTGTATCTCTGGGATGCTGGGATCTCTGCTTTCAAGTGAGCGTCATGCATTTTGTTTCCCTCAGGGCAAATGGTCAACATGGAAAATCCCCTGATGAAATACATTCAACTGCAAAACCTTGGCAGCGGGTGAGTCTAACCACAGTTACTTTTAGACAATCAAAGGGCAGGTGATTCACTGGTGGAATATCTATCAAGTGTGAAGTCAGGCAAGCTGCAAACATACTCAGACACTGCATTTAGTCTGCCCCATCTCTCAGTACTGGCCAGAATTTGAAAGTGTGATCAGAAGGCAATGTCAAAGACACTTGTATTTCATTGCCAGAAACAGCAACCTACCCCCTACGATAGCCATGAGAGAACAGTTGTCAGGAACATTTCTTCCCAAGAGTTTGCTGAAGGAAATAGTCTCTGGTCAGGATAAAAAGTGGCCAGTTTAGAAACTGAAATCCAAGATGAAAGAATCAACTGGCCTTTTGAGCTGAGGCACTAAACCCCAATGCGGCAACAACAGGCCCAGTGCCCATGCCCTTGATAGGAAAATGCATCATCTGCCTTCTGGCAGATGCCTCCTGCATGCTGCAGATTTGAGGCATTCACAGCAATGCCTAAAAGACATCTCCAGTCTGGGCTGGCTTTCACTGCAAGATCTAAATGGCTTCTCCTTTCTTTGCTGCTCTTTTTTTTAGGACCTTTGGAGCTGTTTGTAGAGCCATCGACACTGCCACAGGAGGAGAGGTAAATGTCAACTGCCCCTGCAGATTGTGCTGCTCTCCAGGGCTTTCCTCTCTTGTGTCAGCTGTGGCTGGAGCTTTGCCTAGAGCTGTGCTGCAAAGGCACAAGTACTGGCAGAGACTGATGCCAGCTTGCCAATTGCATTTGGGACAATCTTAGTCCTTCTCAGCTGCCAGAAGGAAGGCAAGGAGGGAAGAGGTTCCTTTCAGAGAAGGACGCTCTCCCTCGCTCTCATTTACTCCAACAAAAGTGCTGCCTTTGAGCATCTCACTGCTCTCTGGGGCTATGGCTTCAGCATCCTGCATTCTCATTTCTGGCTGCCAGCAAATACACCAGAATATTCCTGGTAGTTCCGTAGCCACCTGCAGTGCTGCACTCAGGAACTGCGTGTAGGGAGAGATCTGCAGGGTGTCCCTAAAAGCCCTAAGCCCTGCTTATAGCCCAGGATTTATTCACAGAGTACCCAGGCACACATTATTTCTTCTCAAGTAGAGAGAGAGGAGCACAGAGTGTGCTCAGAGCTTTGTGGGTGACAGTTGAGACACCATTGGTAACAAGTGGACAAGGCAAATCATCAGTGGCCTTGTGTCCTGTAAGTGGCCCCTAAAGGAGCAGAGAAATGGGCTGTTGGCATGTCAGTTCCTAATTCCTCCTTTGTCTAATCACAAGGCACTGGGGCAGGGCTTGGCTGTGTCATTGCAAAATCACTCGCTCCATGTGTGTTGTGCTCCCGTGCCACCAACTTCTAACGTTCCTGATTTTCAATGTCCTTTTAGGTGGCCATCAAGAAAATAAATCTTCAAGCATTGAGCAGCAAGCAAGAAATCATTAATGAAATCAGAATCATGAAGAGAAATAGGGATCCCTATGTGTTGGAAGAATGCCGCGGGAGACAAGTCTCAAGCTATCTTGATCAACTAGCCTCGTTTATTGTGTTCCGTGTTATCATATTTATACAGGCAGTAATTAGCTCATACATATTGCAAAAGTATAGCTCATGATTGGTTATGTCTTTTATAATGCACGTATTTTCTGCAGTTAGCCTTGCAGTTGCAACTTTCTCTGCTTTGTGTACTTTTCCCACATACAATGCATTCTCGATATATACAATGTATTCTTGACATCCCCTGTTGCTATGAAACATCTGTGCTCAAGGGCAGTGTCTGCTTGCTGTGAGTCACGTAGCCCATAGCTACACTTTACCCGTCTTGATATTATCATGGCCTTTGCTATGCAGCCATTCATCTGCTAAACTCTCCACACTTCCCCCGTTTTCTTTTTGCACTAGCAAAGAGGTGTTCCATTTGTCGTTTACCAATTTCATCAAAGCGTTTTGCAAGCATTTAAAAAGACAAGGTAACAATAATACTAACACAAAAATCACAACTCCCACTGTGATTAAATGCTGTAACAAAGAAGTTAGCCAGGGTCCTAAACCCAAACCTTTTAGCCAGTTATCAAGCCCAAAGCCAGTGTCTTGCCGCAAATGTGTGGTCAATGTGTGCAAAGTGTGCAATTGTGCATGTATAGAGCTGGAGTGGTCTGATAGGTTCATACAACACATCCCTTCAAACATTTCACAGCCGTACCCTTGTGCTAATAATAGGAAATCAATTGCAGCCCTATTTTGTAGCGTGGCGTGTCTTACCGAGTCTACATCTATCAATAATTGAGATAGTGCTACTGAGGTGGCATTTGTCTGTTTCGCCAGCCAACAACCTAACTTGTTTAGCGTAGCCAAAGCTTGGGCTGCAGCGACACCTGGAGTAAAAAAGGATGCTAATACTCTTTCTTCTGTTGACCAAAATGTTACTTCGTCCCGACACTCTGGCTTAAAAGCATGCGTCATTCTCCTTACTCTGTGATGTTGCCTATGCATCTGGAGAATCTAGAAGTGTTTGGTGTAAGCAATGTTAATCGACCCAATGTGCATGGTCCTCCTTCTAACTTTGAGGGAATTCCGGCCCAAGCTCGATCACCACAGATTAAAAATACTCCATAAGGCAATGCTATGGGATTATGGGATGACAGAGATATGTTGGGACTTGTATAGTTGCACCATTGAGTGTCATTTCTATAAATGGCCAATGTGGCGTTAACATTTGTCGGGTATGACAGATTGACACCTTTTCGTCCAGGTCCGGCACGATATACACTTGTCCAATTGAAATATATGCACCAATCCGCTTTTAAGGAACCCAAAATCTCAAGTTCCTGAGGCTCCAAAGAGGCTATAGGGAAATAGGGCATCACCTGATCCCATTGATCAGCATAAAGATTTGTGTCATTTGATTTACAATTATGTGCCGACTGTGGACAGGGCAGCTCATCCAAGGGCACTCCTACTAAACACGTAGAAAAGGGATTACCGGGTGAGGACAATGCCAAACATATTGATTCCTGTCCTGTTTTGTTTGCTAAGGTTACCCAGATGTTTTCCTTGGGCTGCGGGGGTATCCAATAAGTGCTAATAACACCAGGACATTGCAATGCTACAAAAAACCATATTAGGCTAAACATTGTGGCCTTCATTGTTGCATTTTCTTTTTGTCTTTTTGTTTACGCCTCCTGACCGCCAATTGTCTAAACCTGAGGCAAAACTTGTCCCAGTCCTGAGGGCGCACCACCCACTGTCGTGGGATTTTACAGGTACTGTCACACTGTTTCCTCAATATCTGAGAGTTGCTAAGAGCCTTAGCCCTCCAGGTAAAGTGGTGGAGTTCCCAGCGGGTGTATGCTAAGGCTTGTTGTTCTGGACTCTCAAACAGCTGTATTGCCAAGGTGAACGGTAACCCGGTACTCAATTCAAGAGCTTGTTGAACAGTCTCATGTCTCCACTTTTCCCTACACCCAGGGCACCAAAGTTCCCCACCGGCTCCTATCTGGTGTACCCAAATCTCCCGAGTACAGCCTCCACAATGTATTAACAACCAAGCACAATGATTTCTATCCCAACAGTTTAAGCATGCACGGAGTTTTAAGTCCCTGTCACGATATGAAGCTAAGCAAGCAAGCAAGTAGGCCAGTTGTTCCGGTGTTCGTAAGTCCACCACTGATGGGCTAAAGATGGTCTGTAGAAAGGCACGATGTGGCTGGATCAACAGCTTCAGTTGCAGTCGTATGTTCCTGACAGTCTCCACCTTGAGGCGGGCTCGCTGGTTTAACCCAGCGTGCAGGGATCCACTCGGTGCCTGTGGAGGTAGAGATACCAAGGTAACCCCTACCCCAGTAAAGCACCTTAGCCGGGCCTTTCCACATTCCTGTCTTAAGGCATTTATAATTAACCCACATCTCAGCCTGTTCATCCTTTTCTGTAATGGGCCTGTCGATGCGATGAGACACGGCTGCTGGAACTTCTGATGACCCAAAAATACAAAGGTAATTTAACACAAACAATGTTTTAGACAGCCTTTCCTGTACATCCAAAATATCCTTAAACTTCTCCAAATACCTCTTGAGTGTACCATTTGCCCTTTCCACTATTGCCTGTCCTCGAGGGTTGTGGGGTATCCCTGTCACGTGTTTAATTCCCCATTGTTCCAAAAATCTCCGGACTTTCTGACTAGTATAGGAGGGCCCATTATCCGTTTTTACCTGATTACAAACCCCCATTACAGCAAAACAGCTAGTTAGATGTCTGATTACATGAGATCCCTTTTCCCCTGGTTGGGCAGTAGCCCAAACAAAGTTACTGTATGTGTCAATAGTGACATGCAAGTATTTCAGGCGACCAAAGTTAGTCACATGAGTGACATCCATCTGCCAAATGTCATTGACTGCTGTTCCTCGAGGGTTGACCCCTATACCTAAACCCACACCATTATTATGATTTGCACAAATAGGGCAACTCCTGACAATAGATACAGCGTCCGCCTGCGAAATCTGAAATTGTTTTTGTAAGCCTTTGGCGTTCTGATGGAACATTGAGTGAGCTTCTCTGGCTAGGGCAAACTGTGACAAAGGCACCGTAACTGCAGTGGACACCAATCTATCTACTTTTTGGTTTCCTTCTCCCAGACCAATATCCCATTTGTGACTTCTAATGTGCATAATAGAATATGGCTCAGTCCTATTTCTCAAGGCACGCCTCAGCTGTAAAAACAACCCATACAACCTCTTATTCTGAACTTCCTTAATGGTGGCATCCTCGATTCTTGACACAACCCCTACTACGTAAAGTGAGTCAGATACCACATTTAAGGGTTCATCTATGTGGGTCACTGCCCATATTACAGCTAAAAGTTCCAAGGTTTGTAAACTATCCTCAGGCGCTGCTTCCAAAATTTGCTGATGCCATTCTTCTCCTTTCTTCCAGACTATAGCCGCTCTGCGTGTCTTCTTTCCCGCATCGGTGAAGGCTGTTATGGCATTGGGAATAGGCTTGTCTTTCCTCAATGGTTTGCTGATCCAGCTCCATTCACCAATCCACTGCAACATCCTGGGCACAAGAGACCCTGTCTCTATTTGTGCTCCTGAGGCCAGCAATGCTTCGGCCAGGTCGACAGAATTTAAGAGATACCAGTCCAGTGTGGCTTTTTCCATGGGCAAGTTAATTGTCGCTGGTTCTAGACCGTTGATCTCCATTACACGCATACGCCCCTTCTTAATTACTGCTGCCAGGTTTTCAATTTTTGTGGTTATTGTCTTCCGTTTCTGTAAAGGCGGTGAGATCCATTCCAGTACTCTCTCCCCCGTTTTCTTTTGAGGTTGGGTAACTGCTCCTAAGAGATGCATGTCAGCGTGCCAGATAGTGAGATGTAAAGGCAATTCAGGATCCATCCGTGACACAAAGCCTTTTAAAACACAGTCCATAATGTGCTGCAAGGTTTCCTGTTGTTTTTCGGTAAGTGTCACAGGAGCACAGGGATCAGTGCCCCTTAGCAAGGGCTGCAGGTGCTCCAACAGGTTGTTGGGAATGCCTGTGACAGGCTTTAACCACTGCAAGTCACCCAAGAGTTTCTGAGCCTCATGTAATGTGGTGATTGTAGTACTGATTGATAGCTTCTGTGGTTTAATCATTTGTTCAGTAATCGTCCAACCCAGATATTTCCAAGGTGCAGTCCTTTGTACTTTTTCAGGAGCAACGATGAGGGAGAATTCTGCTAATGTTGTTACAATGTCCTCTATTTGCTCATCTGTGAATGGTACCTCCTGAGAAAACAGAATATCATCCATGTAGTGATAAATGATAGTTCTGGGCATCTTTTGTCGTAGCGGTTGTAGTGCAGTGTCAACATAAAGCTGACATAGGGTGGGTGAATTACGCATTCCTTGTGGCAGAACAGTCCATTCGAACCTTTTATCAGGTTCTCCTCTGTTCATTGCAGGCAAGGTAAAAGCAAACCGTTTAGTGTCTTGTGGGTGCAAGGCAATGGTAAAAAAGCAATCCTTTAAATCAATGATAAGGATGGGCCAATTCTCCGGAAGCATAGAGGGGTTAGGAAGTCCCGGTTGCAGTGCCCCCATGGGTTCCATTTGGCGATTGACAGCTCTCAAGTCATGTAATAGCCGATATTTTCCAGATTTCTTTTTTATCACAAATATTGGAGTGTTCCAAGGGCTAGTAGACAGTTTCAAGTGTCCTTGTGCATATTGCTCCTGGACTAACTGGTGAGCTTGCTCAAGACTTTCCCGTTTTAGAGGCCATTGCTTAACCACTACAGGTTCCTCAGTAGTCCAAGTAAGTGGTAGAGGGAAAGTCCAAGCAATGGCCGTTACCCCAAAGGGTGCTCATTGGTAAGGACAAGCCCCAGCTGAGATAAAACATACTGGCCAATCAAACATGCCACTGTAGGAGGAAGTGGAGCAATAGAAAATGATGCTGCAGCCTGCTTGCCATCTATTTCCACCTTGAGTACGGGTGTGCGGTTTGCCAGTGTCATTCCACCGACCCCTGTCACTGTGATAGCAGAGGGCTGCACTGGCCAGTCCGAGGGCCACTCTCCAGGGGTGATGATGCAGGTGTCGGCCCCCGTATCTAACAGTCCGATCAATGTAATGCTCCGATTCTGAAAAGAAAGTTGACATGGCCTTTTTGGACGAGTTGTCAAATCAATAGTGAGCAAGGTTAACCCTCCAGTTGAGCCGAAGGCTCCCTGCCGTCTGGGATCCTTTTTTAAGGGTATCAATCCCTTTGTCATCTGTGGAAGCGGTATTAATTGAGCTAGCCGTTGTCCTTTTGAGACTTTTACTGGGGGGTAGGGGGTGTGAACCATGATCATAATTTCCCCCTCATAGTCCAAATCTATTATTCCCGGTAATACAAATAGTCCCAACATGCTTGCAGACGATCGGCCTAAGAGTAGTCCCCCAACTGGTTGTCCATTTATCAGGATAGGTCCAATTAGTCCTGTGGGGATCTTTTGTGGTTGACTGGTCATAATTGTAATGTCTATTGAGGCTGCCACGTCCAGGCCGAGGCTCCCACTGGTGGCTGGTTGTAATTGCTGTTGAGTCCTGATGGCATTGCAGCTGCTATTTGTGTCCCTGCGCGGCCGCTGCTCGCGCTGCTTCTCGAGTTTCCCGATTTCCTGCGGCAGGCGCTAGTGTTGTGCGTATTGGATTGGCATTTTCCACACCAGACTCCTGTCGCTCCACACTCGCGGCGAATATGTCCAAAGCCTCCGCAGCGGAAACATTTCACACGGTCACCGTTGGTTGAGCGAGGACGGGAGTTCGCTGCAGCTGCTGCTTGGAGGGGCGCAAGAGCTGCCAGGACCTGAGTTTGTGCGGCTTTTGACTGCTCCTGTAATGACTTTGCCTGTTCTTGTAACCCCTCCCCTATCTTTTGCAAAGCATCCACTAAAAAAGCCTGAGAACCCGATGGAAGGGAAGCTGCCTTCTCTAACAAATCTGGGATTGTCCAGTCCCCTGGCATAGTGTTAATAAGGGTTCTAGTTGAGGAATTACAATTCTGTAATACACATTGTTTTAGTAAAGCCCCTTGCATATATTCAGGCACACCAGCTTTCGTTATAGCATCCATTACTTTATCTACGAAGGTGCCTAGTGACTCCTCCCTCCCCTGTTTTATCCCCATGTAAATGGGTGTACCCCCTGGCGTTTTAATTTTCTCCATGGCTCTCTTAGCTACAGCCATTATTTCCCTGCTTTTGTCCGGTCCAGACAGTGCCTGTGCTTCTACTCGCGAGTATGCGCCCAAACCCATTAATTCGTCAATGGTTATGCCATGCAAAGGATCTCCCTGAGCTCTCTGAACGTTAGCTGATAACATAGCCTCTTGTTGCCAATGTGCATTAAACAACAACATCTGATGAGGGGTATAGATCAATCGTGCTATGCCTCTAATATCAGAAGGGAGCATCACGTGGGCGTTAAAAAGATAATCAAGCATTTGCTTAACTGGCTCGCTAGTAACTCCATAACTTCCCACCGTAGCACGCAATTGGGCTAGCATTTTCCAATCCAATGTTGTAATAGCTGCTTGCAATCCTCCTTGTGGATTAGGCGTATAGACAACTGGGAATGCTAAACTCTCCTTAGCAGCTGTTACTAAATCATTGTCCCCCTCCTCCATGCCCTGCCGGGCTAACCTAGTCCACAACTCATGCCTTTCTCTGGCCATAGCCTCCGCGAGGTCAGATTCAGCCCTTGGGACAGGCTCAGGGTTTCTGGGGGGGTTGGCCGCCTGGGGAGGATGACAAAGAGCCGACCTTTCAGGCTCATTATCCGTGTCGTCTGCCTCCTTCAAAGGAGGTGCCGAAGCCGGCAGATTAACGGTTGTAAAGGCAGGGGGGTTTGGAGTACTAGCATTCCACTGCAATCCATAATCCTTATTCCTTTCTTGTGCAACTTTCACCTCCTCAGCTGCCCTCTTTTCTGCCTGACTCAATAACAATTCATTCTGCACCACTTTCCACAATTTACTCATCTTTTTAGCGGGTTTATCATCTTCTACTACTAACTCCACGAGCTTATCCCCAAAGTTTCTCCATTCCCCCAAATCATGAACAGTATGAGGATTAACAAAGAAACCGTAAGAGGTAGCAAACTTCAGGAGAGAGGGGAGCTCCTTGTCTAAGTCTATCCCCTTAATCTGCCTTTTCCTTAGAAAGGCTGTGAATAAATCATATGCCGCTTGCCTGTCCATACTCACGTCAGCGCTGTTGCAGCCCCTCCAGGTCTCGGCAGCACGTATCGGCCGAGCCCACCGCTGTGGTCACTCGGGATTTGGAGCCCCTTCTTAGTGCTCTGTAGTCGTCCTTCTAGCTGCAGGACCCGAACCCAACGCAGCCTCCTACAATCGTGGTAGCGTGTTCTCCCCCGTTTTCTTCTGGCCAGCAGAAACGACAGGGCGACGTCGTCGTCGTCGGGGTCACCATTTGTTGGAAGAAAGCCGCGGGAGACAAGTCTCAAGCTATCTTGATCAACTAGCCTCGTTTATTGTGTTCCGTGTTATCACATTTATACAGGCAGTAATTAGCTCATACATATTGCAAAAGTATAGCTCATGATTGGTTATGTCTTTTATAATGCACGTATTTTCTGCAGTTAGCCTTGCAGTTGCAACTTTCTCTGCTTTGTGTACTTTTCCCACATACAATGCATTCTCGATATATACAATGTATTCTTGACATCCCCTGTTGCTATGAAACGTCTGTGCTCAAGGGCAGTGTCTGCTTGCTGTGAGTCACGTAGCCCATAGCTACACTTTACCCGTCTTGATATTAACATGGCCTTTGCTATGCAGCCATTCATCTGCTAAACTCTCCACACCTATGTTGTGACTTATTTAGACAGGTGAGTGGTCATGGTCTTATCCTATGAATGGTTGTTTACATACTATAAGCATGCAAGGTTAAAAACAGACTGTGGAGACTGGCAGAAAGGAGAGCTGTTAATTATTGGTTCATTATTTTTTCTGTACTCATCTCGAATGGATGGGAAGAGAGTGCATTTTGTCTGCATGAGTCTTCCCTGGCTTTCCAACAGATTGTTGGAAAATTGTTCCAAAACCTGAATCAACCCTACCATAGGAAGTCAATACCCTGTAAGTTCACGTCCTCCATGTTGTCTCAGGATGCATTTTTTAAAGGTTCTTGAATGCTGATGAAGCATCCTAGAGAGGATTTCCCTTTGATTGTTGTCTCGCTTTTCCATGGGGTCCATGGAACACTAGGTGCTTATTTCCAGAAATACCATGCCTGACAGGTTTTCATTTTGGCTGTTACTAAACTGCACTTTTTGCTTGCTGGCCATCTAAGACATCTCCTTGTTCACAGATGTGCCATTCTCCTTGAGACTGCACAGACTGCAAACCATGCACAGCCTAGAGGAAATGTCTATTCCTTTCATTCTGTCCTTGTCACAAAGGGACCCAGAAACAAGAATCAAGAAAAAAGCAATGTAACTGCGGTCACGCTTCGTGGGCCACTGACCAGTGATTCCCAGCTTTGCCCGGCCGCCCTGGCGGGAAGCGTGCGCAGCTTTCGGTAGGGCCCCGCTGGACGGATCTGCAGATGCCCACCCGGTGGGTCCTTGGCACACAAGCACTGGATGTTAAGCGCAGCTTTGGCGAAGGGAGAAAAGGAGACTCTTTTCTGAGGTAGAACAGGGTGAGGCTTTATTACACGTGGAGAGCCTCTGAAAAAAAGCGGTTTTTTCTGAGGTGCAGGAGCTTATAAGGAGCAGACGCCAAAGGGCGTGCACAAAAACATTTGACCAATAGGGGGTACAAAGGGAGGAGTTGGGGAGTAGAGTTACACACAAAGGGCCAATCCCTGAAAGAGAGTAGGGGATTTCCAGAACCTGTCCCAATCAGGAGCCGGGTCTCCCCGAGCTTTCTAGAAAGAGGAGAGGTCTCCTGAGTGACTGACAGGCTCTGGGGGAGAGGACACGTTTGATGGACAGGAGGGTTGCTAGGGGAACAGCACTTTCTGGAAGGGGTAAACCAACTGCAAATGCAGCCATAAACAGGGGGGTCTGGAACAAACCATTTTTCCAACTTAATGAAATTAGTCATATAAACTTGAAACTTGTGAGCGCAGCTCAATGCACCACTACATGTAACCATGCATGTTCATCTGCATGGCCTTGTTTGCTTCTTTCAGCTACCTTGTGCATGAGCAACTCTGGCTGGTCATGGAGTACATGGATGGCGGCACTCTGGAAGATGTGATCTACAGGACTCACATGTCTAAAGATGAGATATCAACTGTCAGTCAGCAGGTTAGCGATCCCACCTGTGCTTCCCAGGGCTTGGGCAGGATTGTCTGGGAAACAGGCTCAGAACAGGAGCAATTCCATGTGCCGAGCTTTGTGTCTGTGTTGCTGGTATGCAATGGGCAAGCAAGAGCATCTCAAGGGAACTGCCTGCCACTGCCCCCGCCCTCCCTGCACTCTGTTCTTGGACTGTTATCTCCTGCTCTTGCATTCTCACTCTGTCTCTTGTATTTGCTGTTCTCCATCTTGCCTCTCTAAACTTGCCTCCTGTTTCTGTTTTGTCGCTCAGTGCCTGCAAGGACTGGATTTTCTTCACTCCAACCATGTGATGCACCGAGATGTCAAGAGCCTCAACATCCTTCTAAGAATGGATGGCTCTGTCAAGCTGGGTCAGTAGATTCTTGATCAGGTGCAGCATTTCAGGGCTGTGGGATGTGGAGTTGCTTTTGAGGGACTGCCAGCCCCCAAAAATGGTGCTGGTGGCACTGCAGGGACCCTTGCTGTGACCACAGAGTTGCAGTGTGCACAGATGTACTGCAAGGACCAAGCAGTCCAGAGTGGCATTGCTCTGTGTGTGTCCCTTCCAGAGGGAGGGAGCTCCAAGTCTAAAGCTTCAGGGGAACAAAAGCCACTGCTGGAGGCAGTGTAAAAAATGGTGGTCATTTTTTAGGTAGCCGATGCCATATTTCCTTGGCTAAAGTCCTGAGGAAACAGAGTAGGGAGAGATGTCCAAGAGATTCAACTGCACATTCTTAAACTTACACTGGGCAATTCTTTTGCTTGTTTTCCTAAGTGCACAGTATTCAAATAAAAACAGTCTTTTGCTTTCTCCCCAGCTGATTTTGGCTTCTCTGCTCAACTGACCCCTGAGCAGAATAGACGGAGCTCAGTGATTGGGACTCCTTGGTGGATGGCGCAGTGTTGCTGAAACACTTTGTGACCATCTTTCTTGCCAAACCGAAGCCACTTGCTCCACGTCACCAGACTGAAGCCTGGTGATGTGGAGAGCCTGCCAAAAGCACCCCTTTGTTTCCTGCCACTTTCTAGGATGGGCATACCACGAATGCATTGACTTGAGGATCCAAATGAGCAGAGGGCTACCATAGGGATGGCATTCCTCCTGCTTGTGATTTGACCACCAAAATTTCCTTTTGCTGCCTAAGGGAAGCTGAAATTTGCAGTCTGCTGAGAGACAGAGCTGCAGGTGTTTCCTCTGTGCCCAAACTGGCATTTTCGTCCCAATCCATTTCTGGATGCATCTTCATGTGTCTGTGTTGAGGATGAGATTGCAAATGTTTGTCTCCTTATCTGAGCAATAAGTGATGGATTTCCTTTTTTTCCTTTCAATGACTGTTGTTTTCAGGACCCAAGCAAAAAGCTTGATGACTTTTGTTTTATGGCAGCTGTGCTTAAGGGACCAACAAGCATTGCAGAGATGCTTTTCATGTAAGAATCCTTGGAAAAAGTAAAGTGAGTCAGTTAGTAGAGCAAAGTCCCTCTTCCAAATAGCCTGTCAAGCTGGTCAAGTGAATCCTCAGAGAAGCAAAGGTTCTTTTGCTGATGGAGTTTCCACTAACGAGGTCAGCCAAGGAAATCAGCTGCCAAGGCATGATCTGGTGGATGTTGGAGAAGCTGTGGCTGCATTGGGGTTGGGGTTTTCTGTTGGTACAGGAACGTCACCTCTGCCTCTCTGCCACGGCTTTAACTGCCACTGTAGAGTGGAGCTTAAACATTGGCACCTGGGAGAGCAGTTCCAGATGTGAAAGAAGCAGGTGAGAGACTCATGTTTCCTTTTTCTTCAGGCTCAACTCCTGATAGCCACAACAGGGACACCAAAGCTGCTGCAGCATAAGGACCTCTCTCCTTTGCTGCGTCACTTCCTGAGCTGCTGCCTGCAGCCAGAGGAGGCGCGGCGCTGGTCTGCCAAGGAGCTCCTGCAGGTAAAATGCCAGGGGGCTGCAGGTGAAACTGTGTGCCAGGGATGAGCTCCTCCTCCACTCAAGTCCAAGGCATCAGATGAGGCCCCCTCCTCCTCCCCTCCACTCTTGGTGCTGTTCCAATGAAAATACTCAGCAATCCTATACTGGGCTGGGCTGGCAGGGACCTGGAAAGGTCATCTGCTCCAAGTGGCCTGCAATCAGCAGGGACATCTTGAAAGTGATCACCCTGCTCCAACCTGAAAGATTTCCAGGCCTGGGGCACTTGCCAGCTCTTGCAGCAAGCTGTGCCACTGTTGCTCCTTAGACCTCCTCTGACTCAATCTCCTTTCCATTTCAAAACGATTACCCTGCTCTTGTGGCTCCTTGCTTCGAAAGTAATGGTTCCTTGTTGGATTTTTTTTCATTTGTGTAGCATCCATTTGTAGCATTGGCCAAGCCTGCATTCAGCCTAGTACCACTCATCGTTGAGGTGAATGAGAGGAAGAAAGAGACAAGCATTGGACAACAAATTCTAGACTGTTTTCTCCAAGACCAGCATAGAGGAGGATTTTGGAGTTGAATTGTAGCTAGGATTATAGAGTGGATTGTAGGATAAGATTGTAAATAAATAAAGGTTATTAAACTTTTACTCATTTTGACGATTCCTCTCCTTCTGAGCCTGTAAGAAAGCTCAACATTTCCTTCTGAATTGTCCGTTTTTTCTTAGAGGTGGAAAGTGACATTGATGACTTCTTTGGTACAGTTTGAAAGTGGGGAAGGCTCTTCCTCAGTCATCCTCTCCAGACCACAGTGCCTTTGCAATATGACCCACTGGCTGGCTTTTACCCAGCTGTGGCACTTGGATTTGAGGCAGAAAGGGCAGTGACATTTGCAGGCAGAGGCAAAGGAGGAGTGGGGCTGCCCAAATATCCTGTGCAGATGCAGGCCTTGAGCTGTGACTCGAGAGCATTTGGGTTCCTGCCACTTGGATATGGAGCCCGAAGTGCCATCTCTTGGGCTGAAAGAGAGTTTGGCTCAAGTGAGGAAGCAGCAGGATCAGGGAGGCTGCTGGGTAAGGTGCAGAGCTGGAGCAGAGCTGCCAGCGACTGCGAGGGGAGAGCAGGCCCCGGCTTGGCCAGGCTGGAGCCCCAGCAGAGCCCCAGCAGAGGCCGGAGCAGCCTGAGCCTGGGCAGAGGCAGGCTGCCATGAGGCCCTTGCAGCTGCAAGAGGCAGCAGCCCGGCCCTGGGTGCCTCTTGGTGGCCCCGGGCCAATGCTGGTCTCTCAGAGCCCAGCTGGCAGCTGGCTGCTGCCGAGGGCAAGCGCAGCCGTGCTGGGCACAGCACAGCCTGCTGGCATTGGCCGTCTGCAGTGTGCACAGGAGGGGAGAAAGGCCAAGGACAGCCGAGGGCTGCAGGCCTGGCTGAGCATTCCTACTCTTGTGCCGGCTGCGCTGCAACTCCCGGGAAAGGTGAGCAGTGTGTGCAGCACTGTGGGCCCAGCGGGAGGGAGCCGGGCTGCTGGGCAGGCTCCAGCCCAGGGCAGCGTCCTTCAGGCGCGACACTTGTGCCAGGGGAGCCGAGGCCAGCGGGAGGCAGGGACACCTTGTCAGGTCCCAGCTGCAGGAGCCAGTGCCTCACCCAGCTCTGGGAGGAGGCACCTGCAATCCTGCACTTGTGCACTGAGCCAGAGCAAAGGGGTGAAATGCAGAGTGTTTTGCAGAAATACTCAGGGCCACCAGGCCAGCCTGCTTTGTGCTCTCTGGCACAGAGGAAGCACTGTGCAATCCAGCCCTGAGCTGCTGGGAGAGAGGTGTTAGAAAGGAGCCAAGTCTTCCATGAAATTATATGGGGACATAGTCTTCAGAGCAAAAGCGAACTGTTTCTTAAGAGAGATTCACCTGAGCTGGGAGTGGATCTTGCTCTCCCAAGAGGCAAACACACACACACACACACACACACACTCCAACAGAATGCTGCTGCTTTTTATTGTCTTTCCCAGCCCAGGGCAAAATGTATTTCCCTTCTTTTTGGCTGGGTACTAGGGAACTTATATTCTCTCCTGACCACCTACTTTTCTGTCCCCTCCCCTCCTATCTTAGATCATTTTTCGTATGGTCTGCAACTTGGCCCCTCTCCCAGCTGACAGCAACACTCAACAAATGAACTACAACAAATCCAATCCTGAAATAACAACAGCTAGAACCAACAACTCTCATTCTTTTTTCTAATAATCTTTCAGCTGCAGCAGAATATTTCCTCACAGCTCACCGAGGGAATCGGGGATGAGCGTGTGGCTTGTGCTTGAGCAGTGAACTGATTTGGCAGGGAGCACAAAGGGTCTCCAAAGGCAATTTGTGTTTTCTTTGCTAATTGCTGAAGGAAAGACACAATGTGTCTTCAAGCAGCAAAACCATGTTCAAGGTGCATTGAGGAAATGCTTGTGAGCAGCTCCCAGAGAAGGAAGGTGTTGAGAAAATGTTGAACTGTAACGAATCATGAATTCCATTGGCATTAACAGACAGTGTTGAGCCCTTGATTCCCCCAGTGCAATGACTGGTGTGTGCAAAAGTGGCTACCTAAGCCTTGAGACTAGAGTAGTCCTCCTAAGAAGGTAGCTGGAATGCATTCAAAGGGAGGAAAGTGGTTGTAGGAGGCTCTTGAGCATCAGAGGAGAATTTGAGGAATGGGATGTTCCCCAAATGACCAGCAGAGACCCTCAAGGGACTCCTACTCTCCTGTCAGTCACTTCTGAGAATTGATGAAAGATGTCCAGTATTTTGAGGGAATGTTTAGCCTGTGAGTTTCAGCAAGGTAATGAGTAGGTCTTCTTTCCATGGTTACAAATTAGCAGGTGGGATTTCTGAGTGAGCACGTGTTAGAAGAGTGATTCCTCCCGCACTCAACACTGCAATCAAGTCATGCCTCCTTTCTCACCCTGAGCTGGCACCGGGGATCAGGTCCTGCTTGGTAATGTACATTTTAGTCCCTTCTGTTGAAAGGTGAAAATGAAAGCTTTTCCAGGTGTTTCCCTCTGGTTGAGCTTTTTGGGGCCAAAGCTGAGTGCTGCAGGTGGCCTGGGTGTGCACAGAGCAATGCAGCCTCCACAAAGCCCTTGGTTTTCCCACAAGTCATGATGATTTGTTGGCATGTGTGCCCAGCTGGGGCAGGAGAAAGAGCCCGCAGTGCAGTGGGTGCCGTGCCCTGCCCAGCCAGGGCTCTCTGGCACAGAGGAGCAGCAGCAGCAGCACCTTGCAACCCACTGCTGCCTTGGCTTCACCTGGCAGACAGAAGCCTCTGGAAATCAGCTCCACCTGTCACCTTCCTGCTTGGAGCTGCTCCTGCTGGTGGGCACATCCTGCCACTTCTACTTCTTCCAGATAGAAATCAGGGCAGAGGTGGAGACGTACATCAGGAGAAGGGCTTTATCAATAAATGGGCAAATGGATGGCAGGAATTAGGAATTATTTCAGCTGTTCTGCCAGTATTGCCTTCTCTCCTTTTCTCTCTTCACATTTCCTGTACTTTTCCCTCTCACATTTCCTCATCTTCATACTCTTTTCTGGTTTTTTCTTCCCTCATATTTCTCACAATTTTTCCCTCACATATCCTGCCCAATTTTCCTCTCTTGTTTCTCTCCTTTTCTCAGTCATTTTTCTGCAAATTTTCTTCTCAAGTTTATCACTTTTGCCCTCACGTTTCTCACCCTTTCCCTCTCACATTTCTCACACGTTTCCCCTCACATTTATCATTCTTTCCCCCTCATGTTCCTTATACTTTTCCTCTTGCATTTTGTTCCTTTTATCACTCCTCTTTTTTGCCACTTTTCCCATCAAACTTCCCACCCTTTTAAACCCAATTTTCTGCCTTTTTCCTCCATCTGGTTTCTCACTCATTTCCCCTCAGGATTCTCACAATGTTCCTCTCACATTTGCTGCCTGCTTCTCTCTCTTTGCCAGTCAAGTTTCTCACTCTCTTCCCCTCACATTTCCCTCCATTTTTCCCCTGTGTTTTCACCCATTTTTGCTTATGTTTCTTAGAATTTTCCCATCATATTTCCTGCCTTTTCCTCCTTTCATCTTCTTCTCATTTTTTCACTCCCATTTCTCCCCTTTGTTACCTCACGTTTTCTTCCTTTTTCCCCTCCCATTTCTTAACCCACTGGTTCCTGTCAGTGACTGTTCCTCTTCAGTAGTTGATGGGCTTCTCTTCTTTTTCTCCTGCAATCCCCTACTCTGAAGACTGACTGCCAGAGCAGTGCTCCAAGCAGCCCCTTGCTGTGTGTCTGCTGAACAGAATGTCTGTGATCAACTTGAAGAGTCTCGTCAAGAACAAGCTAAACTGCAGTGGACTTCCTGCTGCAGGTTTGGTTTGTATTTCAATTCTATATAGACTTGCTAGTGTTCTAAAGAAATCAGGTACCCCGAGGGATGCACATCCCAGGTGAGCAGCCACTGCAGCCTCCACCTCAAGCAGATCCCATCTCCGTTTTCATGACCTCACAGTCACTGTGACTCCTGCCTGGATGAAACCAGTTGTGATGTTTCTTGATGCTAAACAAAGTCCACCTGCACAGGAAATGCTTTTGGGCCTCTCTTGAGAAAAAAAAAAGGTTTTTCTTTTAAAATGTTCAGTCTCTGGAGTTTCTTCCTATTTTCATGTATTTGAATTGACTTGACATCAAAATACTGGGTGCCTCAGCCCCAGCCGCCATCTTGTGCATTGACCTAGTCTAACTCTGAAGCAAATGTGTTGCTGTTTTGTCAGCAGTCAGGGTCAGCACCAAAGACACCAACACCAGCAGGACAGTCTACAGGGAATGGCTCGGGTTTGGCTCAAAGCAGCCTGGACTTGTCACTGTCCTTTTATCCATGAACAGGTGCCCATGGCCAGGCACAGCAAATGTCCAACAGCAGCTCCATCATCAGCCACTTCCTCCTGCTGGCATTGGCAGATGTGTGGCAGCTGCAGCTCCTGCACTTCTGCCTCTTCCTGGGCATCTCCCTGGCTGCCCTCCTGGGCAACGGTCTCATCATCAGTGCCGTAGCCTGCGGCCACCTCCTACACAGCCCCATGTTCTTCTTCCTGCTCAAACTGACCCTCATCAACCTTGGCTCCATCTGCAGCACTGTCCCCAAAGCCATGCACGATTCACTCTGGGACACCAGGCGCATTTCTTATGCAGGATGTGCTGCTAAAGTTTTCCTCTTCTTTTTTCTTATGTCAGTAGAGTATTTCCTGCTGACAATCATGTGCTATGACCACTGCATGTCCATCTGCAAACCCCAGCACTATGGGACCCTCCTGGGCAGCAGAGCTTGTGCCCACATGGCAGCAGCTGCCTGGGCCACTGCCTTTCTCAATGCTCTCATGCAAACGACCAATACATTTTCCATGCCCCTGTGCCAGGGCAATGTCCTGGGCCAGTTCTTCTGTGAAGTCCCACACATGCTCAAGCTCTCCTGCTCCAAATCCTATCTCAGGGAACTTGGGCTCATTGCTGTTAGTGCCTGTTTGGTCTTTGGTTGTTTTGTGTTCATTGTTTTCTCCTATGTGCAGATCTTCAGGCTGTGCTGAGGGTCCCCTCTGAGCAGGGACGACACAAAGCCTTTTCCACCTGCCTCCCTCACCTGGCCATGCTCTCCCTGTTCATCAGCACTGCAGTGTTTGCCTACCTGAAGCCCCCCTCCATCTCCCGCCCATCCCTGGATCTCACACTTACAAAGAAAGTTGTTGATTCCAAGTGTGGGCAGGATGAAACATTGCTGTGACTAACGCCCCTCTCTTGGGCCCCTACAAAGAGCGCTCCAGAAGGAGCCCTTGGAGCTCTCCTGGGCCAGCGCCCTCCCTCTGAGTGGGGCCTCTGCCAGCCGGGAACTTTCCTGTTTGCTGCACTTGGGGGATCCCCCAAAACCGACGGAGCCGGGGCCGAGCCCCCCACTCATGCAGACTGGAGCCTTGGCCCACTGGGGAGATGCCAAAGCATCCACAGGGAGCATTTCCCTGCCCTGCAGCGGAATTTCTCACAGCTCCCTTGCATTGACTCTCTCTGTCTGTGTGCATACACGCTTGCCTGTGCCCTGGCAAATGGGGTGCAAATGCTGCTCTCTGAGGGCTTTCAGTGCCTTGGATATCCAAGTCAGTTCAGGCCTGTAAGTAAGGTTAAGTCATGAGGTCTAAGCTAAGTTAAATGCTGCTAAGAGTTGTTCTTTTGCTAAGTTGCTGTGTATAATAAATGTTTTAAGCTAAGTGGATGTGCTGGTTTGAAAGCAAAACCAGTGAAGGACTCTAAGTCAGAAACATAATTTAATAAGAGGAAAAGAAAAGAAATAAAAAAAGTAAAATAAAATCATCGTAATAGTACAAAAAAAAAAAAAAAAACAAACCACTGACAGAGTCAGAATACAACCTGACACCCTTTTAGAATGGTAGTGGCAGTCCAGATGAGATGGTCTTGTCAAAGCAGTGATTCCTGTAGAAACGTCTGGTAGCTCTTGTCTCCTCTGGGAGTCCAGTGGATAAAAGCTGCCTGTGCTGTCTCAAACCCTGGATTATATGCAGGTGGGAATGCTTGGCTCCTCCCCCTGGGCAGAGCATCTCACAATGGGATGATCTCATTCTATGAGTCATGCAGTGGGTCCTTGATGGCCCATTAACCAGAGATAACTCCCTCCGGGAGTTATCTCTGAGTCATGCGGCAAGGCATTGTTAGGCTCATTAACAGATGATAAGGAAAACTGTTGCAAAATTTCTTAGAGGGCACAATCCACTTTGGGATTGGGCCTGAGCTATCCTGGGTAAGGCCTCAGATTTGGGCCTGAGTAGCAGTGAGCAAGCCTGTGGCGTAGCAGTAAATTCCATTAAGGTTTGTTTAGTATTAATTAGTATAGTTTTTGCAATTTTACCATGGTGACCTTAAAACTAAGATTGTTTACGTTCTTTTCTAATCTAGTACCAATTAAAAAACACCTTTTAGTGTAAACTCAAGTATATAACCCAATATATACTCAAGTATATATTTAGTGTATACTCCTGTATATAACCCACCATTTTGTAGCAATAAAGCAGAATACACTGATTAACCATACTGGTTAGATTGTGTGTTGCTCAGCTTCAGCCTCCCAAGGACCCCCTGGCTTCATCTGGCGCCCGAACAGGGACATTGTTTTGCTTTACTGCGGTTGCTAAAATGCAGAAGTTATGCATGCGGAATTTTGTACTTAAATGTGAAAAAAGTTTTTAATGCTTAAAAGCTGAGTCGTCCAAACGCGACTTTTGTTTAAATACATTTTTTGATTTCGCTTTAATGCGGCGAGACCTTGAAAAAGAGCTCAGAAGTCTCTGAGTTTGTCTCCGAGCCCATCAGAGTTTTCGGGGCTGAGTGGCCCCCCCGGACCACGGCTGAGTGGGTTTTTCCGGAGATGACGTTTTATTTGGAGCTGGGAGGCTGAAGGCGTGGTTCGCTTTGTTTCGCCCAGGGAGAAACAGCGACACGCGGTGGAGGAGAAGGTAAGCGGCTCACGGGAACAGAAAGAAAAAAAAAAACAACAGAGATGGACGCAGAAATGCTCGTGGCCACTCGCCTTCCAACTAATATGATCTCAAAGAGAGGTGAAAAACTGAAAGAAAGTGAAGTAGAGCAGTTGGCCCTGTGGGCCAGGAAGAAAGGAAAGTTAAGCAAATCTTCACTCATTTTCCGTGAAATCGAGTGGAGAGAGATTGGTGATTTATTATGGTGCTCTGCGATTGCTGAAGGAAAGGAGGGAAAAATAGCTCAAGAGCTTGGTGCTGTTTTGCAAAAAATTTCAACCACTTTGGAGACTTTGGCTGCCGAGTGGAAAGCAGCTGAAGCTGCGATTCTGGCTCTCGAGACAAGCATGCCAGCAGAATTGGCATATATGCAAAAGTCCTCTAAGGTGGCGAGATTTTTTGGCATCAATTCAGCCCGCCTGCTGAGGGGAAACGCAGTGCCCGTTTGTTCTTGCCTCCAAGACGTTGTAACCTCGGTCGAAAACCATGCAGATAGCACGCAGGAAGTGTCCTTAGCGGTGTCCAGAGAGAATTGAGGAAACCAAGAAGCGTGGCAGCCGCCAGAGTCTGGGGGCGTAGTGAAAGATGAGACAGCAGGCGGGACTGAGGGCGGAGCGGAGATGACACAGGAGGGTGGCGACAAAGGCAGCGACAAGGGCGGTGACGAAACCAGAACCACGCAGCTCCCCCCCTCACCGGAAAACAAGGCGGTGACGCAGGCGCAGGCACTTCACGTGACCAAAACAGACATGGCGCCGCCCATGCCTGCTTCTGTCGCGGCGTCCTCAGCCACCGCCGCCGATCCTGGGGCCACAGTGCGGCTTGCTAAAAAGCAAGCCCAATGCCCACTGACCCGCAGCAGCCCAATGCCCACTGCCCTCTGATTCTGACCCGGATTCTGACTCAGACCATGACAGTTCCAGCCCTGATCTTCACAGTGCATCGTGGCGAAAGAAAAAACCGCAGTATGCACACGAACTGCGACAGACAGTTGAGAGGCTTGCAAAACTATCTACCCAACCGAGTTCCAAAGAGGATCGCATGGCATTGTCAGTCACCCGACAAAATCCAATCACAAATCGGTGGTCAAAAACATTGAAAGATGCCATGAGAGATGGTAACTTTGATATAGCAAATTCTATTGCCTGCCCAGTGATTGTAGAAAATGCCCAAGCTCGATGGGAACCTCATGAATGGAAAGCGTTAAGCCAGGCAAAGCAAACAGTTAGCACCTATGGAATTGGATCAAAAGCAGCCAAGAACATAATACAGTACATCTTCACTGAAGATGTCCTCTGCCCTGCTGACTGCTCAAACATTGCATCTTTGCTTTTAACCCCTTCACAATTTCTCATTTTTGAAAGAAAATGGAAACGTTTAGCACTTGAAGAAGCAAACAAACACCAAGCAGTTGAAGATCCTTTGTATGCAATTCAGCCTGACATGCTAACAGGGCAAGGACCATATGCTAGAACCAATGTTCAGCTGACTTTTCCTGTTGAAATTCATCAAATTGCTCAAACATTAGCCCACAAAGCCTTGCTTTTGGTTCCAGACAAGAGGAAGCCTGTTTCATTTGCTAACATCAAGCAAGGAACCACAGAACCTTATGGACAATTTATTGATAGACTGTCTACTGCCTTAAAAGATGCACAAGATTTGCCTCCAGAACTGCAGGAGCATTTGTTTCGCTCTCCTGCTTTTGAAAATGCCAACTCACGCACCAGAGCCATTTTAGCTTCTGTCCCCCAGGGCTCTGCAGTCAATGAAATGCTTGTGCGTGCGACAAGAGCTGAGCAAGACAATCAAGCAGCAGCATTCACAGCGGCCATGCATGATGCCATGCATGATGCCATGCATGATGCCATGCAGAAACAAGGACACATCATTGCAGCTGCTCTGTCAAGACGCAAAGTCAAACATCCCCACAACAGCAAAAGACCACCACCGGACATTTCTCGTTTTCAGTGTGATGAGACAGCCCATTTCAACAATGATGACGACAGTGACAACAGTGACCTGCCTGAAGTACCATAGAACAACCCTGAAACTGTTGAAGATTGATTTTATAGAGTGTAGAAAAATAGTTATATAGCTATAATTGTTAAGATTAAGTTGTTAAGTTTAGTTGTTAAAATTAAGTTGTTAAGTTTAGTTACTAAGTTGTTAAATTGTTAAAATAAAGCTTTAGTATTAAGTTTTAGTTGTTAAGTTGTTGATTTGTTAAATTGTTAAGATTAAGTTTTAGTTGTTAAGGATAAGTTTAGTGATAAGTTGTTTTTAATATTTAAAGTTAAGTAATAACAAATTACTGTTTTTGTTGTATTTAGTATTTAGAGTTAAGTAAGAACCAGTTATTATTTTTGTTAAAGTAAAAAGTAAAAGAGACAGCCAGAAGGATGAGCAAAATGTTAGAAGTCAGAATGTTTGTTTTAATCAGTGTTTTAACTCAAGTGTTAGAAAAGCTGCAACGTAGTTAGACTGCTCGCCGTGTTGAACATCTTTAGCTGTCATTTTTCTTTTCCAGCACCAATGCCTGGTCACCTGCCATTGCTTTTCAATGGCAAAAGAAAAAAGGGGAATTGTTGCAAAATTTCTTAGAGGGCACAATCCACTTTGGGATTGGGCCTGAGCTATCCTGGGTAAGGCCTCAGATTTGGGCCTGAGTAGTAGTGAGCAAGCCTGTGGCGCAGCAGTAAATTCCATTAAATTGTGTTTAGTATTAATTAGTATAGTTGTAGCAATTTTACTGTGGCAACCTTAAAACTAAGATTGTTTACATTCTTTTCTAATCTAGTACCAATTAGAGAACACCTGTTAACATAAACTCTTTGAGACTTTATATAACCCACCATTTTGTAGCAATAAAGGGAGAATACATGGATTAACCATACTGGTTGGATCGTGTGTTGCTCAGCTTCAGCCTCCCAAGGACCCCCTGGCTTCAGAAAACACTGCCCCACCTTGGCTCCAACGGCTCATGGGGATAGAATACATACCTTGGGCAAGATTTTACACTGTAACCTAGGGCACTTCCCCTGCGATATCAAGTGGGTACTCAGTATGTATCAAATATATAAATCCAAGTATGCACTCAACTTCTTTTCTTACAGGCAAAATCTCAGAACATCTCCAAGACCTTTATTTGCTATGAGCATGAGATATGGATGAAGAGCATTGCTTAAAAGCAGATATGTCTGGCTTTTGTATTATTGTTTAGTTCATTTGTAGCATAAAAATTCACCCCAACAGCACTGATATTTTCTTAAGATTCATGGGTTTTATATTGCTGTTCACAATGGCATATCCCGAATAGGTAAAATGTACACATCAGCCTTTTTTACCTTGAGACACAGAAGAGATGAAGAAAGTCTGTGCAGCTGCATTTAAAGCAGGAAGATAAATGTGGCATATGTGTCAGATGGAAAAACCTTATGACTTGGGAGCTGTGAACTCTGATTTAGCAGTCAGTGGCAGTTCTGTCTGAAAGCAGCATCTCTACTTGCTGTAGCAGTGGTTGGGTGTGAGGAAGCGAGTGTCAGTCAAAGACCAAAATAAGCATGAGTTCCCTACAAGTGTAGGCTAGAAATGCTGAATCTTACCTACATCATCATGTGAATGAATAACACATGATGCCTTTCAGCATCCCTGTGCTGCATTTCAACATCAGTCTTTTCCCTCTTGTTTTTCTATGGTAACTTTTATAACCTCAGGAGATTGTGTCTGAAGCTCAGTGTCAGCTTCAGATCTCAGTGACCTCTTTCAAGGGCATGTGAAGCATGAGTAGCAGTCATGGAGGATTAATTTGGGAACCAAAATATAATGAACTAGAAAAATATCTTAGCAATTTGTCAAGTCTGGCATAATGAAGCTAAGTTTTCAGCAGAGGAAGGTATTCATTGCTATAAACTGTATCAAGATTCCATGATCCAGAATGTTTTTGAGCTAGTTTGTAGTTTTGGAAGAGTTAAGATCGTTCTCTTACATATCTTTTAAAGGAAGAATGCTTACCTTGCTTAAAGTACCACAGGCAAATATTCCGTGTTTGATGTCACTTTAACCTGCCTGTCCCAGTGCAGCCACCAGCTCTGTCACCACACAGGATGTGGAGCTGGCAGCAACCCTGTGACCTGCAGCAGGAACCAGTACGGTTGCCTCAGGTCACTTCCTGCTTTTTCTCCAGTACTGATGCATGAAGAGCTGTAAATTTAGTAAGAGGCATGGACACTTTCAAAATCTCCCAGAGGAAAATTGATTCTGCTCCCAGACATGTGACTTAAATTTTTGTTGCAGAAGAATTTTTTGTTCTTTTGGCCAATCCACTTGCTCCAACACCAGAGTCCGTGAGCAGAAATCCCTGAATTATAGCAGTCATCAACTCTTAGCATAGAATGAAGAATGAATACATCATAAATTAACAAAAAAACCATGAAACCAAAGGTAGTCAGTGTAAGAGGAACATGCTTTTCAGTATACTCTGGCGTACCTTCCAGCACTTGAAGGTGGCTTATGAAAACAGGGAGAGCTACTTTTCACAAAGGCAGGTGGTCACAGGACAAATAGGAACAGTTCCAATGAAAAGAGGAGGGATTTAGATTAGGTGTTAGGAAGAAGTTCTTCCTTCCATCTGTGAGGGTGGTGAGACACTGGAAAATATTGTCCAGAGAAGCTGCAGATGCCCCATCCCTGGAAGTGTTCAAGGCCAGGCTGGATGGGGCTCTGAGCAACCTGGTCTAATGGAAGGTTGGAACTATATAATCTTGAAGGTCCTTTCCAATCCAAACAATCCTATGATTCTGTGGTACATATTTGCCTTTTCTTTTTCATGTCTTTATCAAGGAGTGTGGATGACAAGTTCATGTATAATGGCTTTTCCTAAAGGTACTTACATAGGATTCTTAGCTGTGGGTCTCTTTTTTTGTCCCTTCTCCTCTCACCTTCCCCAAGTACAATCATAGGTAGTATTGTAATGTAATCAAAGTTATGTACTAGCATTACCTAATGTCTCATTTTCTTTTTTTGTGTGTGTCTTTTTAAACAGGAGGATGGACAGAACTGAATTTTAGGGCCTAACTCCTGATGGGCTGGATTTTATCTTGGCAGGACTTTGTGAAGATTGGTGCAGTGAGCAAAGAAACAGCCACTGGCTTCAGAATCCACGATCCCTGAGCAGGCCAAACAACCTCTAGCAAAGGGAAAAAGGCGGCAGCAGCAGCAGCAGCAAACTCGACCTTCCAACAGCGATAGGGATGAGGATGTCTTTGTGTTTGAGGCAAATGAGGCTTGGAAGGATTTTCACAGCTCTCTTCTTCACTTCTTTGAAGCTGGAGAGCTCTGTGATGTTACACTGAAGGTGATACTTGTCACATATCCATCCACTGCATGTATCAGTCTGAAGATAAGGCTGGAGATAAGTGTGTTGGGAGGTGGCTGTGAATATTGGCAGGAGTGTGGAAGCCACAGAATACCTATTGGATCTGAGGCATCTCTAGAGATGCTCATATTTTTTTTCTTATTTAGGAAGTTTACAGCTGAAATTTAAACACTTAAAATATTGACAATCCGAGAGAGGAAGTCCATGAGTTTGACCTCATCCAGCTGGCCTTCTAAGCGAGTTCCCACTGTTGGTCACTAATCACTGTGCAGTTCCAGCTCCTTGCAAGCCTCTTTGTTCTCTATATACTTTCATCCCCAATTTTACCTCCATGTCTGCATTTTGTGTTGTTCTGCTAGATTCTTCTCAGCAAACAGGATTTCTGGAACAAATCTTAACCTTCAGCATTCTTCAAAGAAAGGAAGAAAAAAACCCCAGACAGTTGTGTTCTACAGCTGATCAAAGAGTAAAGGAAGAGAGGGGGGAAGCAAATTTTAGGATTCTTGCATAGTATTGCTTTAATGCATTACTTGTAACTCTGCTGTATATTACTTATATCCTGATCACAATAAATTTGTATTTAGCATGCATAGAAGTGGGTGCCAGAACCTTTGAAAATTATATAGCTAAAAACTTATTAGTGCAAGATAGTTATTTAAGGAATAGTGATGAAGCACAGTTCCTAAACCAAGAACAAATGACAGATGCCTTTACAAGTGGTTAGCCTGCTACTTTGACTGTTGGATATGAACAGGGAAAATCCTTGAAGGATGTCTGTGCCTGGTGTTACCAACTCTCCTCATCCCTTTCCTTGTTGACCTCATTCTTATCTTCCTTCCTTTCCACCTACCCTTGCAAAAATAAAGGCAGAAAGTCTTGTTTTATAAACACAGTTAAATGCATATTCCTGCTAGGGAAACTTGCCTTGGAAAAAACACTTTACTGGGGCTGCAGTTTAACTTCCCCTAAGTTAGGCTTGTATTAATGTTCATTTGCATGATCTGTGTGGAGCTATTTGGGTAATTTAAAAATATTAGATGGCACGACTTGGCTTCCAGTGAAGGCTAGAGCAACCCATGGACATCTTATTGTATGGCTTCCTAAATCAGGGATTTTCAAGTAATTGCTAACTATGTACTTGAATTAAAAATTTCAGGGGGGGGCTTAATTTTTCTTCCTGTAGTGCTCAGGCCTCACTCATGTTTTAAGAATAATCAGATCTCTACTGAAATTTCTGCTTTTCTGTGTGACCTGAGTTAGTGAGCAATTCTGTTGTTGCTGTCATCAAACCAATTATTGTTTTAACTCCTGGCTTTTAAAATATGATAGTTAGTAACTGGAGGGGAACTGTTTTCCAAATAGTGAGAACATGCTAGATAACTGGTGGAAGGCGTCCCTGCCAATGGCAGGGGGTGGAATGAGATGACCTTCAAGGTCCCTTCCAACCCAAACCATTCTGTAATTTAAAATTAAGCAGATTTGGATAACATAGTAATACCACTTAATTCCAAAGAAAGGTTTAATTAGAGAGTGGGATGATGGGCAGAATAAAAGTGGAGGTAAGGATGGCCTGGGAGCTTTCCCTGATAAAGCAGACCACTGGTAGCATCTTTCTGTATCAGTACTGTAGTTGGAGTGCTGGTGCTGTAAGAGTGATAAGCTGTGGGAGCACACAGGAAGACTCCCTCTGCTCCAAGGAATTAAATTCTGGAATTTCACCTACTCTCCTGCTGCTGTCATATGAACAGTCTGAGAAGGCTGTTAGAAGGTGGAGAGTGGCAGATGAATACCATCTGCTTTTCTCCTGGTGGTTTGCTTTTTGTTCATTTGGTAAGTCTGAATTGTTCCTTCTGGGGTGATCTGAAGTAATCACACTGAACCATCCATCTTTTCCTCTTTTTTGATCTGCATGCTCTTGCTTGTGTGTTTGCTTTCTGTACTCAACTCGCTGCTCACCAGGTGGGTTATACTTGTCTTGATCATACTCTTTAAAAAGGTAGAGCAATTGAGTATGGAATCAGAGCTAGAAAAAAATCCAAATTATCCTTTATAATTTAGTATCCTTTTGGTTTTTTAAGTGCACAACAGCTCTCTGTAACACCTTCATCTGAAAATGAGCATGTAATTTGAGTCCGTCAGGGGAACTGGTTGCTTATGTCAGCCAGCCATCCCTTCATGTTAGTGCAGCGTGCCAAAGGCTGTAAGAAAGCACTCCTGGAACACAAATAAACAGTGGATTGATCATTTACCTTCAATACTTAGATTCTTCTTTAATGTAGTGGGATTATAGAATTTTGTACGTAAAGAGCTTATTTTACATTTTCTGATCAGAATTTTGAGAAATACCTTTTCTTTATGGGGAGTACACTGTCCTTTGTGGGTAAACATTCTAAAAATATTGAAGTGATTGGTAACTTTTAATAACCCCTGAAATAGCTGCTATTCTTATATTTTACATAAATTTGCTTCTGTAAACATCAATTCCTCGACAGTAATAAAAGTCCAGAAATCTGAATTAAGTAGTTTAAAAATGTCTCTTTCTAATTTCCCCCCTTAAACTCTCTGAGTACATATAAAACAAGTGTCTAGCAGTCTCCTCCTGTCTCCAGGGTGCATCTAGCATATTTCTAAGGATGCTTCATAAGGCTTTTAAAGAAAGGCGAGTTCAGTGCATCAGAGCTGTTGTATCCTTGTGTTACAGCTTTGCTCTGTTCTCATAGCCAAGCTACAGCTTAGAATTCCTTGGGATGCTTGGATGTAATGTCAGAAGTACAAGACAAATGGGGTTAATTTGTGTGGACAAAATACAGACAAAACACATGGAGTCCAGAATTCTTATTTCAGCTTCACTGTTCCTGCTTTCACAGCCAAAACTGACGTTCCAGTAAAACATTGGCGGTTGTTTTGTTCTTTCCTCTTTCAGGTGGGTTCAAAGCCAATCCCCTGCCACAAACTGGTGCTGGCTTGCGTCATCCCGTACTTCCGAGCCATGTTTCTTTTGGAGATGGCCGAAGCCAAGCAGAAGCTGATCGAGATCAGGGACTTTGACGGCGTTTCCATCGAGGACCTGGTGAAGTTCGCCTACTCCTCGCGGCTCACGCTGACGGTGGACAACGTGCAGCCCCTGCTGTACGCCGCCTGCATCCTGCAGGTGGAACTGGTGGCCAAGGCCTGCTGTGAGTACATGAAGCTGCACTTCCACCCCTCCAACTGCCTGGCGGTGCGGGCGTTCGCCGAGAGCCACAACCACATTGACCTGATGGACATGGCCGATCAGTTCGCCTGTGAGCATTTCACAGAGGTGATGGAGTGCAAGGACTTTGTCAGCGTGTCACCGCAGCACCTCCATAAACTCCTGTCCTCCAGTGACCTGAATATGGAAAATGAAAAGCAAGTTTACAATGCTGCTATCAAGTGGCTGCTGGCCAATCCACAGCATCACGCTACGTGGCTGGATGAGATCCTTGCACAGGTAGGGCAGACCAAGGCACCAAGTGCCTGTCTCATCACTGGTTTAGTTGTGTACTCAGCTCTTTGTACTTGGGTAGACCTCAAGGTGAAAAATGCTCTTAGCTTTTGGTGCCTCATCCTGTATTCAGAGTTGGGAGTTGACAGTGGAAGCAAGTTAGAGTTCTTAAATATCAGAGAGAAGTGATATTCTCCTGTTCCTGTAGAGAGAAGAGTACTCACTTTATGCTCGTGGCTGGGAGGTGGGGAAGCAACAAAAAGCTACATCTGTGCTTGAGCAGAAATGTTTTATACTGACACAAACCAGAGAGAATATACAGCCATCACTTCACTTGGCTTGCCACTCCTACAGCCTGATATGCTCGCTGCCCTTGCTGTTACGTATTTGTACTTAAGAAAGGAGGCAAAGCTGTTGAGTTTTCTTACATGGCTAGGAAGGGAAACTCAGAGTTGTGTCACATCAGGTTGTGTCACAGGATTTGAGACAGGTGTAGAGAGCCTGTACTGGGAAGGATTTGCATGCCATGTGCTGCAAAATATTCCATGTGTCTTAGCAGGTGATTGGCTGTGCAGTTTTAGTTGTCACTGAACTCCAACTTGATTATTTGGCATTTGGCTGAATTGGTAATATTGGCATTATGTGAGTAAGGAGAGGTCCACTGAGGTGCTGCTGTCATTGTCTTCATGAATCATTTTTCACATTTCCTAGGAAAATATCACAACGGCCTGTTAGCGGTCTTCCAAAAACCTTCAGTTTCATCTAGATTAGCATGAGGGTTTTGGTACAAAAACCCCTTCTTTATTATGCTATACTTAGACTTACAGGCAACATAATTAAAGATTTTTTAAAAGAAATTTATACTTATTGCTCAGTTGTGCTAGCAGGTGAGAGTAACAGTTTTCTTCTGGTGATGGAAACCAGCCACTAGATTCAAGCAAAGGAAAAGTAAACCCCTTCTTGTAAATATGGGTTATTTGCCAGAGCATATGGAGCCATCAGTTGACTTGGACATTACTGCTAGCAGAAGACATGCCTGGACTTCTAGACAGTGATTATCCATGTCAAATTCAGCCTTATGGGTTTCACTGTTATAATGAGGTTCTGAATTTAACAGCCTGGAGTTCTTACCACATCACCAACCTTAGGGGCCTGTCAGCAAGGCTACAGTGGTGCTTTAAAGTAGCCTCAAAGAAGCTGGGCCAAAATAAAGGAAGAAGAGGGACTGAAAGCAAGGAGGTGAAGAAGAACAGGTAGAAACATGCTTGCTTCAAGACAGGGATGCTTGTCAGTGCTGTAACAGCCCCATCCTGCTGCTCTGAGAAGCACTGGAGCTACTGGACTTCTGCACCATTGCTGTTGAGCCAACTGAGAGCTGCTTGACAGTGTTGACTCCAAACCTTAGGAAGTCAGGTGGAGATTTGCTTCGTTTCCCCCCAGTAACATCTGTCCCACCTTTGCCTCTGATTGTACTTTGTATTCTGCACTCTTTGTCTCACAAAGGAGGATGAAAGGTTTGCTGAAATAAATGGCAGGAAGGATTTAGAGAAGGAAGCAATTAGCTCTCAATATTTATTACTTTTTTTTAAGCTTGAGGCCTGTCAAGTCTGCCTTAGAGAAAGGTGTTACTGCACTAGCAGTACCTCCTTCATGGACACTTAGTTTGTGGTGATTGTTTCCTTTTTGACTTGCCACCCAAAGAAAACAAACCACTTTAGCACGAGCCCTCTTACACTGGCGTAGCAGTGAGCTGGAGATTCACACCCAACAGCAGACTGACCTGACAAAGCCCTGGTAAAGCCACGGGTGCTGCCTGCATCACGCCGGGCAGGTGCGCGTGCAGCACGGGCAGCAGCTTGTCTCCTTCCTCAGCACAGCCTGGGCCAAGGGACGCTTCTCCAGTGTGGCTGAAATGCAAATGGTTGTAGCAAACATTACCACCGAAAGGAGCTGTTCATGTTGCTGTTGTCTGGAGGAACTCTGAGAGCTGCTCTCCTTGCTGAGGAGCGCGGGGCTGCCGGCCGGCTCCGGAGCTGCCGGCCGGTGCATGCGCAGCGCTGCATGGGGACACTCAGCAGTTCGGCCACTGTGTCCAACTGTGTTCATTTCTGTGTCAGGTACGGCTGCCTCTCTTGCCCATTTGTTTCCTTATGGGTGTTGTGGCAAAGGAAGAGATTGTCAAGCAGAATCTAAAATGTAGGGATTTGCTGGATGAAGCAAGGAACTACCACCTTCACCTGAGCAGCAGGGCAGTGCCTGACTTTGAGTACTCCATTCGCACAACACCAAGGAAGCAGACTGCTGGTAATTAAATGTGTGTCTGGTTACCCAGTAGGGAGTGGTGTGGAGAAAAGGCAGCACATCTGTGAAGGTGTCTTGATATCAAGCAGCCATAGCTTGATATTGAGGGTTGTTTGTGACTTAATGCAAAATTGGGAAAGCCATCATGTACCTCTCTGGTATTTTGCTGATGTGCTGCATTTTCCTAGCAGAACTTTAGCAGTCATTTTCTTTCTTTAAAGCATTAATAATTTATCCTGATTGGCTCTATCTGTATTAAAGCCAGAGCTGTTACATATGTTATGACCAGGCAATCTGTTCAAAGCTGTACAGAAAACAGTGGACAGTTACCTTTTGGTGTTGAAGGTTGAGCTAACTTCTAAAGTCTTTGACTAACCTACACCAAAAGTGAGTGATGAATGTTGGCCACAGATCGTAATTTCTACATCATTATATTTAACAAACAATGGATTTATCTGCTTAAGCCAAATCACAGAAAGCATATTTAAAATATGCATTGTTTCTACAAGAGCATAAATAGCTGATTGCTATGTCATGTCAAGCAAAGGCCAAAATCCAGTATCCAGTTATGAAGGGCAATGACTGTGCTCCTTGAAGCGAAATACAACTTCCCCCGAACGACGTAACTTTCAGTTTGCTCTGCTGTGCAGCTGTTTCTGCCCATCCTCCTGCTAGTTCTGTGGGAACCTGTTTTGTGTTCTGCAGGTGTGCTGTTCTGTGTCGGTGGCAGAGGTGGATCAGGTGACCCCTTCCGCAGCATCGAGTGTTACTCCATCAGTAAGAACAGCTGGTTCTTCGGCCCTGAAATGAACAGCAGGAGGAGGCACGTGGGGGTGATCTCCGTGGGAGGTCAGTGACCCTATTCAGGCAACCCCAGGCAAAAGGCACTTGTTTGTTCCTTTTGCTCAGTTGGTACTTTTACTAGCTGCACAAGAAGTAAACAAATTGCTTAATTGTTGGATAGTCTTCAGTTTAGTAAAGCTTCTCCCCCTTGAAGGAGTGTTTGGTCTTGAGCCAGTCTGAGACTGTGCCAATGGAAAAGACATTACTGGGAACTGACAGAGTTGGGCTGTTCAGACTTGGGAAGGCTCCATGGAGACCTTATTGTGGCCTTTCTGTACTTTAAAGGGAACTTACCAGAAAAATGAAGACGGGTTTTTTAGTGGGGCCTGTTGTAACAGGACAAGAGGTAATAGTTTTAAACTAAAAGAGGGTAGATTTAGACTGGATATGAAGCAGAAGTTCTTTAGAGTGAGGTTGGTGAAAACCCGGAACAGGTTGCCCAGAGAGGTGGTAAATGTCCCATCTCTGGAAGTGTTGAAGGTCAGACTGGATGGTGCTCTGAGCAGCCTGAAAAATGAGAATGTCCCTGCTCATTGCAGAGGGGCTGGACTAGATGACCTTTAAAGATTCCTCCTAGCCCAACTGTACTGTATATAGCCTCTTGCCTTAAGCAGGTGATTGACTTTTTAAAAATCCATTTCCAAAGAAATGGCCTTGCACAGCAGTCACCCAGAATTTGCTAGCACTCATACTGGCTCCCTTCCTACTTAAATCTATCCTGGAAAGTTACTAAGACCATAACTCTTCCAAGAGCAGACCTAGCTTTATTTTTGGGTCTCCATCTTCTGAAAATAGGTCTGTGCAGTCCAGAGCAGCTTAGCACCAATAATGCAGCTTTCTCTTGGACGTGGCAGCCCCTCTGTTGCTGCAGCAGAAGAGATAATTCTTCTCCATAGAAAATCAGGAGAGACTGGTGCATGTGTCCAAACTGATTTGACCTGTAGTACTTAAATTATGGGAAGATTTTTTTTGTCTGCATAATCTCAAGCTTTGTGTGTAAAAGTTCACATTAGAACAGATTCCTGGTTGAGTACAGTATATAAAACGCTGATATTGAAAAAATTAAAAATGTTAACCTTTATTTGACTTCTTTGTCTCCACATAGGCAGGGATATTATATAAGTGAAAGCTGAAACGTTGCCAAGCAATCTCTGTATCAAAAGATGTCTGTGTGTTCAGGTAAAGTCTACGCAGTAGGTGGACATGATGGAAATGAACACTTAGGAAGCATGGAAGTATTTGATCCTCTCACAAACAAGTGGATGATGAAGGCATCAATGAACACAAAGAGGTAAATGTGTCCCACGCTCCAAGTCCTACTCTGTGATGTGCCACTTCTTGCTGATGCTGAAAAACATCCTGTCTGTCCTGCCTTTTTGGGGGGTTTTCAGACTGTTCTATTTCTAGGAATTTCTTTCCCCTAGTTTGGAACTTTATGCTATGAATGTACTACCCTTCTGTCCTTTTTTTGGAGGAGCTGGCTTCTGGACCAGGGACCTCTGCTACCCCAGCTATGCTTGCATTCTGGTATCCAGGACCTTTCTGCTGAGCCCAGTAAACAACTTGGAACTGATGAATTGGTCCTGTGGGGGTTTTGCTCTTTTTAAGAATGAGCAAGATAACTGCCAGCATAACATGAGAAGTGAAATACTTCATAGTTAAAATAAAAAAAGTGAAATACTACACCAGGAAACAAATAGCTGCCTATGTTTTTCACACAAAAGGCCAGAAGCATGCAATCTGAAAGTCAAGTCCTCAAAAAGATTGAGGACTTTTTTTGCCTTGACATTTAAGATTCTTCTAAGGAGTTACTGGACTCACAGATCTGTAAATTTTTGTTTCTGCTGTTATTTAAATCAATGTCTCTAATTCTGCATTCCGTTTTGTTGTTTGTTGTTTTGCAAAGCATCATGTACGAGTGGGAGTGAAATATCAAGTGTGGCTTAAGTCCAAAAGCTATTTGTGGCTGTGACCTAATTAAAGTAGAAGACCCAGACTCCTTGAAGTGGCTTGCTCTACTTCCTCCCTCCTGCCACCACCCCAGGGCATAATCTCAGCAACAATCAGCCCTAGATTTCTGTGACATTTATTACTGAGTGCCCGGGTAAATGGAAGGGCTGCTGTGCCTTGGCTACCTCCCAGCTCCCCTCCTCCCATTCCCTGAGGTCTTGGAATACTTAGTGGAGAAAAAAACTGCCACCATTAAGTGGTGTCTGTGTTATCTGTGAGGCAATTTAAGATAAGGCCATGATACTGCCACAATGCCTCCCTTGCTCCTGCCTTGGTATCTCTGAACCTGCCCTCTTTAGTGAGACAAGAATATTGTCAGTAACATGGTAAATCACCTCTCTTGGTGGTTAAAGCAGAAAGTTAATGCTCACATTCTAGATCATACTTTCTTCATTTTATAGTACTGATTGTACTCTCATATTGGTAGATGTAGTAGAAACAAATCTGATGACCATTTTAACATTTAATAAAAAAGCACCAGAATGGAAGAAACTGCAATTAAATCTTGCTAGAATTCAGCTATTTAAAACCAGCACAGGTTTGCCTTTTAATACATATTAGTATCACCCCCAGTCATTCTCAAATGGTAGCAGCCAGCTGTACCAACGCAGTTAAAACCAGCAGGTTTTGGTTCATCTTCAGACTTAATAAAATAGAGCAATCCTATCTAAGACCTTGTCATATGTCCAAGTATGCGAGCAGAGGACTTGGCCTTAGAGTTGACATTCAGTCCAAAGGACACAGGCGTGCAGAGGGCCAGCGACATGACTAACTATAAACGCCACTTTTAAAATTTCCATTACTCTTTTCCCCCTGGTTTGAAGCAGGTGCCTTTCACATACCGTGGCACTTGCTGCGTGTCTCCCTGTGGGTAAGGCCTCGCACCGAGGTGTTGCTGCTGTGGTTCCCCAGGAGAGGCATCGCCCTGGCGTCCCTGGGGGGCCCCATTTACGCCATCGGGGGCCTGGATGACAACACGTGCTTCAGCGACGCGGAGCGCTACGACATCGACTCGGATCGCTGCAGCACCGTGGCCTCCATGAACACTCCCCGCCGAGGCGTGGGCTCCGTGGCCCTGCTGCTGAGTCGCTGCTTCCTCCAGGACCAGCTGGGGAGCACAGCTGCTTTTCACAGCTGCCTTCACAAGGTCTGAGACAAAATGCAGCTGGTGCATCTGAGCACCTCTGCTGGTCATCAAAACCCTGTGCAAAAAGTCAGCCTATTTAGGATAATACAACAAATTGAACTGTTTCAACAGTATTTGAGGTACTGGGAGGAGTATCCTTCTAATGACATGGATAGTGCTTCCTGTCTCACTCAGCTGACTGGTTTGTCATGGTCACTATGTTTAAAGGTACCAAATGCATGCTCTACTTTAATTCCCCGTGCTCTGAAAAACAGCTGCAACACTACAAAACTGTTGCACTTCTTTCATTGGAAGAGATAGCATTTATGTTAGATAATTAAATCTGGTGTTGGAATTCTTAAATGAAAGTGCATATACCACATTTTCCTATAATTTTACCGCTGCTTACGAAAAGCTGAGTAAAGGCACTACATCACAAATAATCTTTGTTTTCCAGAACCATGTTTATGCTGTGGGTGGCAATGATGGTGTAGCATCTCTTTCCAGTGTGGAGAAATACGATCCCCACTTGGATAAGTGGATAGAAGTGAAAGAGATGGGTCAGCGAAGGGCTGGGAATGGTGTCAGCGAGCTCCACGGCTGCTTGTATGTTGTGGGGGAGTAAGATGTGGCATTTTGTAGTGCTGCTGCTGCTGCTGCTGCTGCTGCCAAGTGCTGGGCTTTGGAAGAGGCTGTTGTTGCTAGAGAAACTGGGAACAGATAGAGCTGACCTGTACTTGGTGTTCTTGGGCAGGAGAAGAATGCAAGCACAGCCAGGGCACGCTTAAATGAAGGTACGTTAGCAAGGAAATGAAAAGCAGCTCCAAACCCACATTCCAGGAGGGCTTACCTGTTCAGGACAATATGTCTCTATTAGAAAACCCTCTCAAGACTCACTACTCTTGAGTTTCCTTTTAGGAAACGGTTGTTAAGTTCACATGCTTTCAAAGCACTTCAGTTGTGTTCTGAGTGTAGACAACAGTAGCTTCTTTTGCACTTATTCCACAGCTTCTTGTCTTGTGTGCTACCTTGCATTTACCTGCTTTCCTGAGAGAGGAAGATGCCAGGTAGGTGTGCCACAGTGACAGTTTAAAAAGCTCTGACTTGTGTATTATTGTAAGTGCTTCAATAGATTTTGAACAAAATGCCCCTCTGACAGCTCCAGAAAGGGGAATGCATCACTGAGTCTTATATGAAGATTTTTTTCCCTACTTAAATATTTGCCAATGCTGTAACTTGAGAACACTGCTAGAATGTGTTTTGCATAAAGTAAAGTAAGTTTAAGATTGAGAGCATCCTTTTGCTGGTTGTTAGGTTTCTTTCTTTTCCAAATGGGAAGCTGTTTCATAATAAGTATGATGAACTCAGGGAGAAAAACAATAAAATTAGAATCATTGCAACTTGAGTAGAAGAAAATTACTGCTCTGGGTGATGCTTGTGCAGTGAGAAGAGCTGTTAGATTAATTTTTAGGAGCTTGTAAAGTTCTGGTAAGGAGAGGGCTGGACAGGACCCCCTGAATGCTGAGAATGATCTGACAATGCCAGTCTTGGATATCCCCTGCGCCAGGAGTGCCAAAAGCTGACCCTGTGATGGTTGTTTGCAGGTGGCTTTGATGACAACTCGCCCCTGAGCTCGGTGGAGCGGTTTGACCCACGCTGTAACAAATGGGAATACGTGGCAGAGCTCACAACTCCAAGGGGCAGTGTTGGCATAGCAACACTGATGGGAAAAACTTTTGCAGTTGGAGGTCATAATGGCAATGTGTACCTGAATACAGTGGAAGCATTTGATCCCATAGTGAACAGGTAGTTTCAAATGTTTTGCTTGTCCTCATAAGACAAGGAAATCTGCCTGTATGAAAACACAGCAGCATAGAAACAGTGCACAGGAGGAGCCTAGCTGTTGTTTCCTGGTCATAATTGAGTAATATCTATGACTGTCAATGCAGGACTGCTACTTCTATCACTAGGGCAGTCTTGTAAATATTTAAGCACCTCCTCCTCCTCCTCTGCTCTTCTCTTATCCCTTGTTGCCCTTTCATTCAGTAACAATCTACATTCTTCTGCTTGTTTCAATCAGATTTTGCTCTCAATGGGGTGCATTTTTGTGCAGAGAGAACAGCTGGGCAGCATAATAGAATTTCAGGCACAGAAAATACTTTCAGGTTGCTCGGAAAGAGCAGGAACTCCTTTTTCTTTTCTCCCGTAGGTGGGAGCCCGTGGGCTCGGTGTCACACTGCAGGGCAGGGGCAGGCGTGGCCGTGTGCTCCTGTCTCAGCAGCCAGATCCGGGATGTGGGCCAAGGATCCAGCAACGTTGTGGACTGCATGTGAGCTCTGCCCCCTCCTCCAAATTCCAAAGGAATGCTACAAGGGAGGCACCGCGGAGCTTCTAAACACTGTGTTTTGTATGGTGGGTTAAGGAACAAATCCAGTACATTTTCTTTGTGAAAATGCTATCTTCTGCAACTGTAAAGCTTTTGGTGGCTTTCTATCTGATCACCATCAATAGTGATACAGAAAAGCCTGTGAAAACATGGAATAAAAGTGTGACTCACAGGAACAAACCTGCCAAGAACTGCAATCATCCCATTTTTGAGAAGCTGTAATTTCAGAATCATTTGAGGCAGCTGTTGCAAGGACTTAATATTGAACTGTCAATCAGGCATGTGTTGAGGAGAGCAGCAGCAGCTACTGCTGCTGAGCTTCCCCCAAGAGCCCTGCTACGTGTTCTCTGGAGGGCTCAAGTGCCATTTCATTTAACTTATTTTCTGGAATAGAGTCTTAAATGTTTCCCAATTGTACAAGAGCTTTGTAACAGAAGGTGTCTCAAGTTTTAGAAGTAATGCCATCCCTGATTGTAGTAGCTAGGGACATGCGGCCGGAAGATCTCGGGCTGTACGAGTAGATAGGGCTAACCTTTCTACATAGAAGTGATGCTTGCCTTGCTCAGTTAGGCTCTGTTAAGTTAGCAAATCATATCTAGGTGATGACGTAGGCAGACGGATGTGACGCCGTCTTTGAAAGTTGTAAAAACACCATGTAAGCAAAGAATAAACGCCATTTGCCATCCATCATATTGATGCCTGTGAGCTATGGCCCGAGTGGCCCAGGGGGGCTGCCGTGCCGGTTTCTGAACCAGGTCGCCACGCCTCAGGGAAGGAGGCAACAATTGGTGCCGAGACCCCAGGAATCGAATGCCGGAAGGGAGGACCCGGAGTGTGACCGGGAGAGTCGAGGCCGGAATCGGAGCCGGGGTCGGGAGTCGCCTGGTCAGGTGAATCGGCGGCTGGAGCAGCTGGTCTGTCTTCAGCGGGGAGGACGCTCCTGGACCAGCGAGGAGGATGGAAGCTCTCGCGAAGGTCGTATTGCAATTACATAAGCAGTGGGGGATAGATTGTAAGTCTCGAGATTTCAGTATCTCGATTACGAGATTACTGAATATAGGGGTAATTAATCAGCTGGTGGATATACTCCACCCAGAGGTATGGGATAAATGCACCAAGGCGTTAGCCGAAGACGTAATGTCTTCTGGGAGTGGGAAATGTCTTAAATCATGGGGCAAAGTCGTAGAAGCGCTGCGAAAAGCCCTGCAAGAACAGGAAACTTGGAAAGCTGCACAGAAATGCCTTTTTGTTACTCCTAAAGTAGGAGTTGCAGCAACCACGCAGACAACAATCGAGAGCAGCTCTACTGAGCTTGCCGATCCATCAAAGCGAGAGTGCGTTTCATCGCCTCCCAATTTAGACCCTGTCTCTGAGCATTCCCCAGCCCCTGAGCTGTCTGTAAATAAATCAGTGTGGAGCAAGCTGCTCGATGAAGCGAGGAATGCTTCTGATAAGGCTAATTCTCCACCACCAAAAAGAGAAGAGCCACCGCCCTATGTGCCTGAAAATGGCGCTGGGCAGCAAAACGAAGGGCGGGGCACACGTGCCGTCAGCACTAGTGTGGGGGGGTTGTCAGTTACTCCGACCGAAAGCAGACGTAAGGTAGTGAGAAGGCAAGAGGAGGTGAAATGCGAGACTCGTGACAGAGAAGGGGGGAGTGGTAACTGGGAAAAGAAAGCTAATCAGGATGTTCGTCCAAAGGTATTTTATGGAGCAAGAGCCTCCATGAGCAGGAGGCGGGGTGATCGGAGGGAGAAAGAACGTTCCACCCACAGGAGGGGCAGGCGGGGGCATAGTCCAACAAAACGATACAGGAGCCCGGAAGCATCCAGTCAGTCTGCTTCCGCCTCTGACTCAGACACAAATCAAGATTGGTGGGCAAGTGACGGATTTACTACCAGTTCAGACTCAGAGGTTGAGAAAGTAAATAAAAGCAGTCAACCCACTCACCTTTCAGTTAAAGAGAGGCATGTGAAAGAAACACCCTTTACAGATTGGAAAAAAGTAACAATTTCTTTTGCTGACTGTGCCCCACCAGCCACTTTAGCATATCCAGTTCGAGTAACTGGTGCTGGCCCAGACGCACAAAGGACCTATTCACCTGTAAACCCCAAAGACATACAAACAATTCTTAAAGCAATTGCAGATAAAGGTATTAATTCTGCCATGGTTTCTACTCTCATTGATGGTGTTTTTGGAGGTGATGATATGCTCCCATTCCATATTAAGCAAACATGCAGGCTGATTTTTGGTGGGGCGGGAATGATTCTATTTAAACAAGAGTGGGAAGACATTTGTACAAAAGAGCTAGCCCAAGCAGTCGGCCCAGACAATCCTTTGTGACACTCCAGCCTACAGCGGCTCACAGGCATTGATGGAACTATGATTACCCCCCAGGCACAAGCCCAACATCTACAACCCGCAGAAATTAAGGCCACGACTCGAGTGGCCAGGGAGGCTATTAGTTCAGCCTGTAGAATACTCGCTAAACAGGCAGCCTGGTCCACAATAAGACAGGGTGAAATTGAGAGCTTCACTGAATTTGTAGATCGCCTCCAAGCTGCAGTTGACTCTTCGGACTTGCCTGCCGAAGCCAAAGGCCCTGTTGTAGCAGAATGCCTGCGGCAACAATGTAATCCAGCCACAAAAGAAATTTTACGCTCGTTGCCAGCAGGGTCGAGCATTGCAACTATGATGAAACATGTTACAAATGAAGAACATTTAGCCCCGATTAAAGCAGCTGTTCGCACCACAGTAGCCAATGTGATGATATGTGTTAGGTGTAACCAAGCAAGTCATGTCACAGAGAACTGTCCCAAAGCCCAGGACCCACCCCCGTTACCCCCCTCACATCAAAACCGACACTCTTCCTATCGAGACCCTAGCATGGTAGTGCGAATCACTAAAGTTGTGCCTCAAGCTTCCAAAATGATAGGACCCAACAAAGCCTTAGCAGAAAAATGGCCCAAAACCCCTGGCTCAGCTAGTGCACTGCAAGTCTGGCAAGAGCTGGAAACAGCTCCTTACAATTTGCTTTATCGCATGCTAAATATGACATTTTTGTCATTGAACCTAACCAACCCAAATTTTACAAGTTCTTGCTGGCTGTGCTACGATGCACAACCACCTTTTTATGAAGGCATTGCTTTTAACGCTTCTTTCAGTTATTCAGATTCTAACAACCCAGCCCAATGCAGATGGGATGCACCATGGAGAGGCATTACCCTAAGCTATGTGACAGGTCGAGGACTGTGTTTCGGCAGCAAGGCCCTGGCGAGACAAAACAGCCGCAGTTGCGAAACCTTTGTTAACATCAACAAAAGTCGCAAATGGGCCCTCCCATCTGCACCAGGTACGTGAGTTTGCCATCACACAAGAGTTAGTCCTTGCGTGCTTCTCTCATCTTTCGATGTTTCTAACGACTTCTGTGTGCAAGTTGTCATTGTTCCCAGAATGTTATACCACTCCAAAGAAGAAGTGGACCGTCTTGTAGAAGACTCTATCAACTCAGCCCCATCCCTTTGACTCCAAAAAAGAGCACTGATAACAGGTGCGACAGTAGCAATGCTACTCAGGCTAGGAGCGACTGGTGCTGCCACAGGTGTCTCTGCCCTTGCAACCCAGCAGCAGAGCCTGTCACAGCTGCAGATAACAACTGATGAAGACCTGCAGAGGATCGAGAAATCTATATCCTTCTTAGAAAAATCACTGTCTTCACTTTCTGAGGTTGTTTTGCAGAACAGGCGAGGACTCGACCTTTTGCTCATGCAACAAGGAGGCCTCTGTGCTGCCCTAAGAGAAGAGTGCTGCTTCTATGCCGACCACACCAGAGTCGTCCGAGACACCATGGCTGAGCTGAGAGAGAGACTTGCCCACAGAAAAGAAGAGAGGGAAGCCCAGCAAGGATGGTTCAAATCGTTGTTTAACCGGTCACCATAGCTAGTTACCCTGGTGTCCTCCCTGATTGGGCCAATTGTAATGATTTTACTTGCACTGATTTTCGGACCTTGCATAGTAAACAAGTTAGTGCAGTTTGCCAAGAATCGCTTAGAGCGATTTGACATTATGGTAGTGCAACACCAACAACTGCTTTAAACAATAAGTGCCTCCCAGGTTTGACAATTTTAACAGTCTTCACAGTTGCCTACTATGTAGTAAACTAATCTTATAGTTCCAACTAACAGTTTAACAACTTAGTTATACGTTTTAGTATACACAGTTAACCATGGGCGGGGGGAACTGTAGTAGCTAGGGACATGCGGCCGGAAGATCTCGGGCTGTACGAGTAGATAGGGCTAACCTTTCTACATAGAAGTGATGCTTGCCTTGCTCAGTTAGGCTCTGTTAAGTTAGCAAATCATATCTAGGTGATGACGTAGGCAGACGGATGTGACGCCGTCTTTGAAAGTTGTAAAAACACCATGTAAGCAAAGAATAAACGCCATTTGCCATCCATCATATTGATGCCTGTGAGCTATGGCCCGAGTGGCCCAGGGGGGCTGCCGTGCCGGTTTCTGAACCAGGTCGCCACGCCTCAGTGAAGGAGGCAACACCTGATGCACACTGAGATCACTGAGGCAGAGAAGTTCACTGCTCACCTCCCAAGGGAATGCTGGCAGCAGTGGAAATTGCAGGGATTCTGTCTGAAAACTGTCGTTCAAATTCCTTTCTCAAGCTAATAAACTTGTTAGAAAGCTGGAAAGATTCTTGACCTATTTAGCCACTGGAATACTTCCATAAGATTTGTAGTTACTACCCCCCTCTCCAGAAGAGAGTTTCTGTTGAGAGATCCTTCCTGAAGTAACCAGTGTAATTTGTCCTATTTTGAGATGATAGTGTGTGAAAATGTAGGCTTCTGTGGTGTTTGAATCACCATTTTTATAAAAAACTGAAATGCATAATAAAATTTGTGTTATTCTGTCAAACTTTTAAAGTGCAGCTCTAGAAGACGTGACTGATTTCAGTATCCAGCAGCAACTCTGGTAACATTCTCGAGTTACTTGCTCTTTTAAGGGAGCAGACAAATAACCTCAAAACCTTAAATGAACCAAAGAGAGTCAGCAAGAAAGAGAATTGGATTAAACCAGTACTTCCATCAAAAATTGGGATAGCAATGTGACAACCCTGCATACAAAGACGTCTTGTTACACCATTGCAAACCCTGAATCCCAAGTAAAGTCCTGCTGGAAAGCCTGCAGATTCCTGTTCCTGCATCACCTTGGACAGACCAACAACTGACAATCCTTTGTGACCACCAAAGTTTCACAATTACCAGGTTGTTCCAAATGCCCAGGGAGAGCAGCAAACTTCTCTGTATTCAGGACTGGGAAGGGGCAGGGCAGCAGCAGTGAGGAGGCACAGTCGTGTTTTTCTGCTGAGTTACCATCCTTCGGCTTTCCTGCCCAAAATGGCTTTGCACTTTGGTAGCCTCCAGGGACAAAGTGAACTGTACTGTAAATAATGAAACATTGCAATAAAACGTTTGTACTTCAAAGCAGCTCGTTTGTTGTATGTCTGGAGCACACTGGTGCTGGGAAGCATTACAGCATTGAGTATTTCTTGGTTTCTGCAGTGAATATTTCTCAACAGGAAGCTTCTGTTAGCAGAGAGAACCCTGCGTTACTGCCACGGGCTGCACCACCCCGCTGCCATCCTCACAAGGATGTGGTTACCCTCGTGCTCTTGACCTGACTGAGGGCTGGAAAGGAGTGATAAAGGTTCCCTCTCCGGGACCAAATGGATGCCTGGCTAACAAAACCCCTGACTTTTCTACCAAATGGCCCTGGCTGTGAAACCAGGTAGCCCAGCAGTGCAGGTTGCCAGCTGATCCATTTCTCCTCTTGGTGGTAAAGTGTGACACCCGTGGATGCAGCCTGTGGGTGACACACGTGCCTGGACCACACCGACCACAGCACGTGTCAGGCACCAAAGGGGGAAGCGTTCAGCAGGGAAATCAGGTTACAGCAAAAGCTCTGGGATTCTCTGCCGTGTGGGAAGAGCTGGAAGTCACATTGCACTAGCTCTGAACAGGATCCTAAAACAGGCATCTCATTTGTATTTCAATGCACAGCCCCGCCCCAACACTCATGTTCAGGGCTCTGGAGGTGGATCCCTAAGGACTGGCAAGAAAACTGCAAAGCAGGTTTATGAGGAACAACCCTGTTCCCAGAACAGTGGTGTCCCACACTGTTAATCTTGGATGGCACCACAGCTAAATATATTTTGTACAGAACTGGGTTTAGAATCGCTGTTGCTGGAAATGTGCTAATGACGACACAGTGTAACAAGAAATAAAAATACAGGGTTACTGTGGTGACAAACTGCAGTGCCCTACCTGCACATAAAGCTGTTGTGATTTAACCTCTGTCCTGGCAAGGGGACAGTGATGACAGTGGAATATCCCCCCAACTCCGTGCTGAAGAACAGAGCAGCCCCACAGTGGTAGGAGGCCCTACCTCCTACATCTTTTTTATTTATTTATGTTCAAAGGGGATTGTGTCCATCTGGTTATACTTTTCCCAGTTTCAAACAGTATTCAATACTCCTCTTTCCCAACAGAATCTCATTCCCAATAGAGCCATGCTGGCAGCAAAACTCCTTGGATTTGGCATCCTGCTGAAATACTCAGCTAAGAACAGAAAAATTTCAGAAGGCAAAGCACACACTACTTGTATATTTTAAAATATAAACCAGATACATGCGAGCACTCCTATCAGAAAGACTGCAGACTTCCGTCCTGTCTGAACAGTGGCTGGGAAAATGATTTCAACTAGAAATGCCTGCCTGCAGAGGGGGATGCAGCCCTGCGGAAAACCGGGCCCGCCCTGGCAGAGAGCTCTGCTCACACCGTGTTTATCAACACAACCCACAGCCATCAACCAGTGGCCTGGGGATGCTGCACGGGAGAGAAGCAGCAGGAGGCAACAATGATCCCAGCCAGGAGGGACACCCTGCCTGTCTCCAGGATCTTTCAGTGGGATTTGGAGTGGGATTTGGGGGCAGTTACTGCAGTGTCAGTGTTAGTAACCCTTGTAGGGTTAACAGACTGTGCCCATGGGGCAGACTGAACACACCAGAAACAATTTATTCATCAAAACCAAGGAAACCTTGCCTGTGATCTGGTAAGACTTACAGAGAAGTGGGAGGGTAATTAAATAACAGCAGGGCTGGCAGCAGATTCTGAAACCAGCACTTGGGTGAGCAGCCTCTTTCTGACCAGAGCATCCTTCCCAACCCTTTGCAGTCCCCTGACATGGCTCAAGGTTGAAATACAATGGATTATTAAAATTTTATCTATTATTTCCTAGAATCATAGAATGGCTTGGGTTGAAAGGGACATTAAAGATGGTTTAGTTCCAACCCTCCTGCTCTGGGCAGGGTCAACTCCAGGGACAAGGAGTAAAAAAGCTTTGATAGGTAACTGAAATGCACTAAGGCTTTTAATAAAATGAACATAAAAGTCCAGTCCCTTGAAGATGGAGGAAGACACAGCCATGATCTCTGCAGGGCCACAAGGCAGAATGACTCCAGGCAGGAGCCCTTTCTACAAAAACCCCTTTTGGAAATGCAGGCATTTTGCTGCCATTCATTTACTATTCATTTTCTTGAGCTTCAAACCCACAAACAGGTATTTTACAAGGGCAGTACTGCTAAACATCTGCAGACCTACAGCATGAAATGATGTGGAAAAGGGAGATAATTCTTTGTTGTAAGCCCAATTATTTTGGGCTTACAAATATACCATCCTTCTCTGCACACTCCCACAGGTCTGTCAGAGACAGGGAAGGGATGTGACAGCAGCAGAGGGCTAAGGCAGCCACATCATTGGATGTGAGGATGGCAGGATGCTGCTGTCACACAACAGGAAATCTTTGGGTAGGCACGGGTGTCAACACACTGCACTAGCATGGTGATAAATGAGGATTCCAGAATCTCTCACTGATATCAAGCATCCGTGTTTTATTGACCATCTTTGCACCATTACTCATAACCTGCTTTCCTATTGAAATATGAAAGTGGATTGTGGGGTAATACAGGGGAATACGACTGTAGGAAGGAAGCTGCTCAGCTGTCTTGGAGGCACAATGAAATTACCTGTGCAAACAAAACTTTTTGTTTAGCAGTTTTTCAAACTTGACTCTTAAATATCTTCTATAAATAACATTGATCCAAAGCCCATCAAAGTCAACTGAAAGGAGACTGCAGAACTTGGAGGGTTTAGGGTTTTTCTCTTTTTTTCAGAGAAGTGTGACTTCTCTGAGAAAATAACTCCATGAGCCATACTGCAAGATTAATTTCCAGGAAATCTTTGGGTAGAGAAGGGTTTCAGCTGAGCACACCAGTGCTGTGCATGCTGCCTCCACTGCTCCTCTTGGACACTCCCTGAGACAACCACTGCTTGCAGGCAAATATCCAAATGCACAACGTGCCTTCTGTTCCACCTTCAGCCACTTAATACCTCGTGTATCAGAAGAGATTCCTCTCCTTGGAAGCTCTCAGACTCACAACAATGTCCAAGCAATCCCAGGGACCCATTGCAGTTTTCCACCCTCACCAGCCCAAATGCCAAAAAGCAGCCCAGGGATGAATCCTCCCTGGGAGTCCCATTCCTCCAGCACAGGAGACAGGCAGAGCAGTTCCCAACCACACCATGGGTGCCATTTTGCCACCCAAACTTGTGTCTGGCAAGGTTGAAACTGAGCAAGACCCTCAGAAACACAGTCTGAGTGCAGATTTCCTTGTCATCAATAGGTGTGAATACTGCCCTGTTAGTTATTCACAAAAGACATGTTTAGAGACCATCAGCTCATGGGGCCATTCGGACAATTCTTTGCATGTGGTCATTTTAAAGGCTGGTACCACCCACACCTCTTCTTTTGCAAGGCACAAAAGCATTACCCTCAAAAACCACTAAGTTCTCCAAAGGTAACCAAAAGAACTTACAACTGTATTTAAAACAAAAAAAACATGCAGGTGCTTTGCATGGAACAATAAACAAAACGAAAAAAAAATGTTTGTAAGGCTTGAAAAGAACACAGAACTGGGAACTATTTACATCCTGGACACCCAGTTAAGGCACAAGGGTTCCAGTCTGGGACACTGTAAATTCTGTCGCCTTCAGAGTAGGAGGTCAGGCCGGCTCCTAGAGGTGTCACTTGGCTTTGTACAGCAGAAAACTCTGGAACAAAAGGAGAGAGAGAGAAAACATTTGGGTGAATTTATGCAAAAGGAACATCTGGCAGAGGACAGGCAATGACTGGAGTGACTTTACTCCCAGAGAACCTGCAAAGCCTTTTCAATTTCAGCTGCTGCCTCTTTAGGGTGAGGATTCTTGCAGCATTCCAGCCCTTCTGCCAAGCACATCCTGCTTATTTTCTTTTGCAAGTTTGCCAGCAGATGATGGCAGTGTATCCCCTTGCCCAGAGGGGCCCACAAAACTTTGTGTTTTATGGAAAAGGACACTGCAAAGGCCCCCTGGGATGGCAGGTTACAGCTTCTGAGTACTCCCCACTGCTTGCACCACACAGGACAAGACAACATTTGGAATGACTAAGGGGCACCATAAAAAAACTAGCAGCAACTCTAGGAATTTCTGCTGGCCAGTACTGCTCCTCAAAGGCCCAGCAAGGACTCAAAGATTCAAGTGCTGCTCAGCTGCAGCCAAGCTACTTAGCAGGTGCTGCCCTCACAGGGCACCTCTCCCCATCCCTCTCTCTCTTTGCTCCCTAAAGAAGTGCTCCTGAGGAAGCTGAAACTGGGCTGGCTGCAGGGCCAGCCCTGTTTGGTGTCTTCAGAAACTGCAGGCAGGGCTGTAAAACAAACACTTACTGTTCCAGCTTCAGGTCTTCTTGTCTTGTCTTCATCTGGAACAGAAGTCACTGGAAAAGGATTCTTCTCATCCCCTGCAGATCCCTGAAAAGCCACAGAGAGAAAGCTGGTCTGAGAGAGATGCCTCTAGCAATTCCAACGCCTGGCTTTCCTAAACTTCCAGAGAAAATGTTCATTTCTCCCAGGCATAATCTAATCCCCAGGCTCACCCGTCTTGCCTTCTTCCTCAGCAATCCCTCCAATAATGGAAATGGAACACTGGCTTCTCACCTGGTAGCTCACAATGCTTTCCCAGGCACAGAGAAATTCAGCAGCAGGCTTCCTTGGTCAGTGTCTGAGAGTGCAGTGAGGGCTGGAAGCAGGAAAATGAACAGGAAAAAGCAAGCAGTTAGAAGGCAGCTCCATACAGTGTGCACAGTCTGACCTAGTACCTCCCCAAAACATCCTAGACCCCCCACCCTGAGTCAACAGTAAACAGCCAAATTTTAATAAACAAACAGGGAAATCCAATTTTATAACCCAGAAATGCAAAGCTACAAGGGTCAACAATTTTGTCAGCCTGCTCTAAAACCTTAGGCCCAGGTTGCAGCCACACCCACAGGTTTGTTGTTCCTTACTTCTTATTTTTAAACAAACCACCCTTGGGTTTTATAAACACCCTCCTTTTTACACCAGTCTGGTATTTACAGCTGCCTACAAACAGAAATGGTCACTTATCTGAGAGGATGTTTCTGCAGAGAATCACCCAGCACCCCTGGGCTCTGAGGATCCTAGTTCCTGGCAGGGCTATCCATATCCATGGCAGGCAGCTCCGGGCCATCAGTCTTGGTTCTGGGGCTCTTTTGGCTCCTCGTGGTCCACTCTGGTGCCCCTTGTGCAGCAGTCATGGCCAGCAGTGCTGGCAGCTCCACAGTTTTCCTCTCCGCTTGGAATGAAGCTGCTGATAGCTCTGGACAAGAGGAGCAAATTCATGACTGTGATGCACATATCATGTAGGCATTTCTTAAAAACCTGGCTACATCCTGCACCAATTCTTGCCAGTGTCTCAACAAGACAACACTTCCAAAGCTGAGAGGCTTCAATGAGAGGGACTTCTTTGAACTGGCACAGACTTGCATATTCAATAACAGAGAGGCCTAGCACATTTCGGAGCATCTGAAATCAGGATTGTTATAAATGGTCAGAGGCCAATTCAAAATAAAATAACAAAATTTATTCTACACAATTTCAACACCGAAATAAAGCCACAATAAAAAGAAACAACATCGATCGAATGCCGGGTGGACAGAGAGGCGGTACAAAAGTACCCTCCGAACTCTGCCACACTGCTATGTTTCAGCCCGTGGGTTTTATACAGTTTTTTTACCCTAAGGCTAAGTTTATTGAAAGTCCAGGTATGCTGTGTTTCTAAAAGAGTCTTGTCTGCATGAAAAAGGTTGCTTGATAATTTTTCCGGAATTCATCTTGGGAGGGGTGATCTTGATTGTCTAGGATCTCTACTAAGATTGGTATCTAGTGGTTGAGGAGCTGTGAAGCGAGGGTCTACCCTTAATGGCCGGGCTATCTTCTGGCTTTGTCTTGTTGTTACAGTAGTAGGTGTGTTTGGGAACTTCGGAATCCTGGAGGCATTCTCGGGTATCTTTTTATTAATAGCTTAATCCCACACGAATTTATTTATTTTACTTATTACAGTCCCCCACCTTTTTATTTACTTAAATAAATTCGTGTGTGTTGGATTGCCCTTCTTTAGTAATTGCCTTTGAGTCGTGGCATTCTACCCCTTTTTCTGATCTACAAAATTTAGTATTGAGTGTCATAAAAGAAATAATACCCTTTTCCTTTATCTTTGGGACACTCATAATGCTCTTGATACTTCAGGTTCTCTCTGGTGCCATGTTTAACTATAGTTCACATTTCTTCTTGAGGGTCAGCCTCTGTGGGCTCTTGGGGGGGGGTCCCCCTGTCTCTCGGCTCAGGACTACGAGGACTTTCTATCACAACATGCCTCTGCCTTTCCCTTCGCCCACGGGGTTGCAGCCCGTGGCGGGGTAATCTATCTTCTCGGCAGCAGGCATATGCTTCTGGAGTCCTGTTAGTCCGAGCTGCAAACTTTCTTTTAAAGGCACTCTATCTGGACAACCTGATTGTATCGGACTAGCAAGGTACTTTGATTGTCTTTCTGCACTCGACTTTGAGCACTTCAACTTTAGCGTCCAATTGCTCTTTTGTCCCCTTTGCATATATATAATACTATTCTGGAGAATCTAACTCTAGCAGACCCAAGTTAGTGGCAATTACTAAGAAATAGCTAGTCTCTTTTTGTTCTTTTTCTAAACAGTTGGTACATAATCTTTTTGGCCTACGCCTCCCTCTACAGTGAACAACCCAAATCAATTTACAATATACACACTTGAAGTGAACAAAGGGAAAACATTCACAATCTGGTCTTTCACACCTTATCTGATCCCCTTCATTCATCGGTGTTGTTGCAACCTGACTTTCAGCTCTCTAGGTGATGAGGTCACTCTCTATTTCTGAGTAGTGTATTGTGAGTCCACTTTCTTCACTCTCGAAGCGTGGGTCCACTCTTTTTCTGCTGTCTTAATTGCTGTATCTGTGGTGAGAAGAACAGTGAAGGGACCTTCCCAGTGAGGTGCTAGAGGTATATTTTTCTAGGTTTTTACTAAGACTTTATCACCTGGATTTATTTTGTGTATTGCAAACTCCAAAGGGGTACTTTGAGAAATGAGCCCTTGTTTTCGTAGATCTTGTAAATTCTTATTTATGGCAATTAGGTATGGTTGAATCTGGGTATCCTCTATTTGAGGGTGTCTTACAGGCATTCTATGTTTATAAGGCATTCTATAGAGCATTTCAAACGGTGATAACCCTGTTTTTGAATGAGGCATAGTTCTTATGTTCAAAAGAGATAAAGGAAGACATTTCACTCAAGACATCTTTGTTTCTATCATTAATTTGGACAGTTGAGTTTTTAATGTTTGGTTCATTCTTTCTACTTGCTCAGAGCTTTGGGGGTGCTAAGGGGTGTGGTATTGCTATCGAATTCTTAGAGCTTCTGTAGTCTGTTTGATAATTTTGGAGGTGAAATGTGTTCTTTGATCAGAATCGATATGATCTATTATCTCATAGCGAGGGATAATTTCTTCTAGCAATACTTTTGATACTGTCTGGGCAGTAGCTCTTGCCTTAGGGAAGGCTTCTACCCAGTGAGTTAATTTGTCTACTATTACTAATAGAAATTTATATCTCTTTACTTTAGGTAAATCAGTGAAGTCTACTTGGATTCTTTCAAACGGGCGATAGGCAACTAGTTAAAGTTTAGCACAATTAGACAAATTATGTATTTTAAAGGGGGGATCTTTAGCATCAATTCTTGCATAACACAAAGTAAGAACAATATTAGTAATTAGTGAAAAAATAGGAAGCATTAATCTACTGCTGAAAATAATTACTTAAAAACTGTTTAAAAATTTGAAACATCTCTCAGAGCAGTTTAAGGCTAAGGCATATCTGAACTCTTCTAACTACTAGGGCATTGTTAGTGCTTTTATACTCATGTCAACAAAAGAGAATTATCTTGCTGAGGGAGATGTCTACATGACACAGGGCAGGACTAAGAAAACAACAAATAGGGTTGACAAGAAGCAAAATGTAACAGGAATTGATTCAAACAACTGACATATGTAATTGTGACTTAACAGAACAAACAATTATAACAAATGGGGTAAGTGGGTCATATTGCAGATTTTAATGAATAATGAAACGCATAATAGGTACTTAAAATGAAGCTGTTTATGAAACTAAACATGGGCTATGCTTTAAGGACTCTGAGGTCTTCTCACAGCTAAGCTATTTAGATTCTTTGCTTGTAAGCTAATGGGTATTTAGGGGCACTTTGAGTGCATTTCTGCAGCTAACTTAGTGGCTTTTAAGCTCTCGGCTCTTGGCAGCATCTTCTTTTTCCCCCCAACTGGCTTTTTTCTCAGCTATGGCTTTCACCCCTAGTTTAGGTTTTAGCCTTCGCTGTAAAATAAAACTTGTAGTTTCTGCTACTACTTTGTTAGGGAACATCGGCTACAACTAAAAAAACTAAAAACTGT
>CAJVGK010000078.1:0-56395 GCA_910950805.1 Acrocephalus scirpaceus scirpaceus
AGCCTGGGCTCACACTGGGGCACAGAGCAGGGCTTGGGTGGCAGCAAGGTGTCACCAGGGACCTCAGGGTGGCTGCTGACCTCTCTCCCCGCTCCCTCCAGCCGCTGAAAACAAATTTGCCAAGTTCCTCCTGAGCTGCCTCAAGTGCTGCTTCTGGTGCCTGGAAAAATTCATCAAGTTCCTCAACAGGAACGCCTACATCATGGTGAGAGTCCCCCAAAACCAACACCCTCGAGGGGCTGGGGCTGCTGTGGGGGCTGCTGCAGGGATTTCCCTGGGAATTGTGGCTCCCAAAGCTGTTTGGATGGAAAAGTTTGACCTCAGCCACATCCCCTGGGCTTTGGGGAGGGTCCTGGGGGTATTCAGCTCTGGGTCTCTGCAGTGCCTGACCCGGCAGGGGAGGAGGAGGCACTTCCAGGGTGGGATTTGCACCTTCCCCTGGGTGGTGGATTCAGTGCAGCCTCGTTTCTCTCTCCTCCACGTGGATTTTCCACCCCCAGATCGCCATTTATGGCACCAACTTCTGCACCTCGGCCCGGAACGCCTTCTTCCTGCTGATGAGGAACATCATCAGGTGAGGGAAACGTTTTCCATGTTTTCCACCCGTGCCTTGGCTGCTTCTGTCAGAGCTCAGGGCAGGGAGCAGATGTGGAGGCTCATCCCTGTCTGATCTCCAGGGTGGCCGTGTTGGATAAAGTCACAGATTTCCTCTTCTTCCTCGGGAAGCTCCTCATTGTGGGAAGTGTGGGTAAGTGCTGCGTTCTAGAAGTTTCCCCCCCGGTCCATCCAGCTGCTGTCACCATTTGTGCTGTCCCAAAAGCTCAAATCACCCCTCCTGTGGAGCTGCTCCTTCTCCATCTTTCCCACCTTTTGCTTTCCCAGGAATCCTCGCCTTCTTCTTCTTCACCCAGCGCATAAAGCTGGTCCAGGACACGGCGCCGCCGCTCAATTACTACTGGGTCCCGATTCTGGTGAGCTGCCCTGTGGTTTTGGGGTGATTTTAGGAGGAGAGGACGGAGGTGCCCCACACCAACCCCTCCCCACAGCCGCTGCCTCAAGGGCCTCCTTTGTTGGAGGCGTTTTCCCGGTGCAATGAGCCCTTTGTGGGTCACTGCCAGCTTTGGCCTCCATCCAGTGGTGGCTGAGGCCTTTTGTCCCCACTCTGCTGCTCCGAACAGTCCTGCCCTGTTCACTTCTCCTCCTCCTTCCCCTGGGGAATGTGGGATTCAGCATTTTCCACCTCCTCCTGCTGCTGCTCCTGGCTGGAGCTCGGGGCTCTCTCGGTGTTGGTTGAATTTGTTGTCCCTTCCAGACGGTGATTGTGGGCTCCTACCTCATCGCCCACGGCTTCTTCAGCGTCTATGGAATGTGTGTGGACACCCTGTTCCTTTGCTTCTGTGAGTATCAACAAAATCCCCCTCGTCCCCCAAATGTCCAATCTGGGGATTTGCTCCCAATCCCGAGGTCCCTCTGTGTGGTTTTCCTGCTTTTTTCCTCTCCTGCCTCCTCACCTGCGTTCTCACCTGCTCTCCCAGCCTGTCCTGCATCTCCCCCTCTGGTTTTGTGTTTTTGGTGCTTTGGGCTCGGTGGAATTAACCACAACTAACCTCAATTTCCCTTTTTTTTTCCTTTCTTTTCCACCCCATCCCATCTCTCTGCTCACTCATTTCTCCACCTCCGCCCTGTCTCTTCCCCGGGTTCTTTTCCGCCGCTTTTTGCTCTTCCCCCTTTCACGGCCGCTTCTTCTCCCGGGGCTGGAAAAAAAGGTGAAGATCTGGAGAGAAACGATGGATCTCCGGAGAGGCCTTACTACATGTCCCCAGAGCTCAGCGAGATCCTGCTCAAGGGGCATCTAGAACCTTCCAAAAGCACCGATAGCCAAGGCTAGGGCGGCCGGGCGGAGGCTGCGGGACCCTCCCGGCCCCCCTGACCGTTGTCCCCTGGAAATCCTTCGAGGGTGGTGGGTGCCGACCCTCAGTGCCTGGTGGTGCCCAATCCTGCCCCAAAATCCGTTTTGCTGCATCGAGGGAACCCAGCCAGAGTTGGGTGCTGGCGGTGCCTGGTGTGGTGCCTGGAGGTCGTCGTGGTTTTGGCGCAGAGATTTTGGTTCCTGAGGACTCCAGAGGGTCCCTGGGGGTTCCTGAGGGCTCCAGGGGGCTCCTGAGGGCTCCAGAAGGTTCCTGAATGTTCCTGTGAGCACCTGAGGGCTCCTGAAGGTTCCTGAGGGCTCCTGAGGGTTCCTGAGAGCTTCTGAGGGCTCCTGGGGGTTCCTGAGGGCTTCTGAGAGTTCCTGAGGATTCCTGAGGGTTCCTGAGAGTTCCTGAAGGTTCCTGAGGGCCCCTGAGGGCTCCTGGGGGTTCCTGAGAGTTCCTGAGGGCTCCTGAGGGTACCTGAGGACTCCTGAGGGCTCCAGGAGGTTCCTGAATGTTCCTGTGGGCACCTGAGGGTTCCTGAGGACTCCAGAGGATTCCTGAGGGCTCCTGAGAGTTCCTGAGTGTTCCTGAGGGCTCCTGAGGGTTCCTGAGGGCTCCTGAGGGTTCCTGAGGGTTCCTGAGGATTCCTGAGGGCTCCTGAGGGCTCCTGAGGGTTCCTGAGGACTCCTGAAGGTTCCTGAGGGCCCCTGAAGGTTCCAGAGGGCTCCTGAGGATTCCTGGCATGCCTGGCACAAGGGACCCAGCGTGGAGGGACAGGATTTTGGGTTCCACCACCCCAAACTGATCTCTGGGCGTTTCCTCTGTGTCTGCTTCAGCCAAGAGCAGCGAAACTTTCCTTGCCTCTTCCTCAGCTCTTTCCTCGTCCTTTCCTCGCCCTTTTCCTGGAGGTTTCCTCACCCTTTTCCTCACCCCCGTCTCTATGCAAACCACAGAATCTCCAAGGATTGTGGGAGAGGTTGCAGAGCTTTGGCTTCACACTCTTTATCCCAGCTTGTCCCTGTCCCCTGTCCCAGCCATCGCTCCGGGCCAGGAGCTGGCACCGGTGGCCTTTGGGAGAATTTCACTCCAGGCATGGAGGGGTTGGAATTTCTCCTCCAGACAGCCCAAAAATGATCAAGGTTTAAAAAAAAACAGCTCTTGTGGCTCAGCCAGACCCTCCCAGGACAAAGCCGTGGTGTTGACGTTCCCATTTCCATCCCAGAAGGATCCAAATCCTTCTCAAAACACCCTCTGGGTGATGTGAGCCTGGGGCTTTGTGGCTCCCATTTCCATCCCAGAAGGATCCAAATCCCTCTCCAAACACCCTCTGGGTGTTGTGAACCCGGGTTTTTGGGGCTCCCATTTCCATCCCAGAAGGATCCAAATCCTTCTCAAAACACCCTCTGGGTTTTTGTGGCTCCCATTTCCATCTCAAGGATCCAAATCCCTCTCAAAACACCCTCTGGGCATTGTGAACCTGAGGGTTTGTGGCTCCCATTTCCATCCCAGAATGATCCAAATCCTTCTCAAAACACCCCCTGGGTGTTGTGAACCCAGGGTTTTGTGGCTCCCATTTCCTTCTCAAGGATCCAAATCCTTCTCAAAACACCCCCTGGGCATTGTGAGCCATCTTTCCATCCCAGAAGGATCCAAATCCTTCTCAAAACACCCTCTGGGGCTTTGTTGCTCCCATTTCCATCTCAAGGATCCAAATCCCTCTCAAAATATCCCTTGGGTGTTGTGAGCCCGGGGCTTTGTGGCTTTGTTTGGTTTTTGGGTGTTGTTTTTCCACTGCTGGGATTTTCCAGGCTGGGATTTTCCTTCTTGGCCATCAGGATCACTCCTCGTTGGCACATCAGGAATGAGGGAAATCACTTTGCAGTGGCTCCAGAGCTGTTGGGAAGAGCTGAGAGGTCCCTCCTGCCCTTGGCTTTGTCCAGATCCCCCCCTAAGAAACAAACCACCCAAATTTCCTTTTCCTTCTCAACCCCTGTGATCCATTCTGGGTTTGCTGTGGCAGAGGGACAAAAACCCCACCCCACAACGAGCCCAGAGATTTTGTTTAACCTGGGAATCATTGTCAGAGGATCCCAGGAGCCTCCATCACACCAACCCTGCCACGGGGCCGGGGTTTCTCTTTGCAGTGGAGGACCTGGAGCGCAACGATGGCTCGGCAGAGAAGCCTTACTTCATGTCCCAGAACCTCAGGAAGCTGCTCAAGAAGACCAACAAAAGCCAGCCCGACGCCTAGAGCTGCCTGTCCCACCTGGAATTATGGAATTCTCCTCTCTGGACCTTGGATCACCCACTCCTCCTCCCCCTCAGGCAGCTAAAATGTGGATTGTGGCCTTAAATCCTCGATGATGATGAGTTTGTCACCTCAGGGCCCCGTCCCAGTGCTGTGACAGGGGCAAAATCCCAATTCCTGGGGGGGTCGGCGACTCCAAAGTGAGTTTGATTGTGTTTGATCCCTTTCCTTGGCACCCAGGGGGATCCTGGATCAGGGTGAGCGAGCCAGGAGGTTCAGGCAGCTCCTCGTGGGGTGTTTTCATTGTGGCCCCCCCAAAATATTGAATTATGGTCGTTTATTCCTGTCCCAGAGAGCTGGAATCCCTCCCCATCCCTTGCTGCCCTTTGTCCATATCTGAGAGCCCTGTTTGGGGCCTAATTAATTAATTAATTTAGGAATAAGCTAATTAGTGCTTTTATAGCTGCTGCAGGGTGGAGGGGAACGAGGGGGCCACCAGCAGAATTTGGGGCTTGAGGCTCTGTTTGGTTCTTGCACCTCTTGAGGATCTGCAGCTTCCAGGGATTCCTCCCCAAAATCTGCATCTGGTCCCCCAGAGTTGTCACTTTAGGGCAAACCCTTCCCAAAGGCTTCACCTGCTTTAGGGGTTTTGGGACAGCCCCCCCAGAGCATGGGGAGGGGTCTGGGGGTGGTTTTGGGTTCGTTCCAGGTGATTTTAGCAAAGCCAGTGGCAGCCAACACCTCTCAGCTCCTGCCAGGAGGGGAAAAAGGGAATTTTTTTTGAGCTGAAATGAGTCAATCAGCTCTAAAATGTAACTAACTCCAACCTAAAATGTAACAGAATTAACCCTCAGACCCGGTGTGGCCACAAGAGCAGAGCCACCACCAAGAATTGAGATTTTTTGTGGGGTTCATTTGTTAAAAAAGGACTTAGAGAAAGCTCTGAGGCTTTGGGGGACAATTCCCAGCTCCCAGAGCCTGGGGGGGGTCCCACTTCCCCCTCACTTGGCTCCAGGAATTGGTGCTGAGGGATCCCTTTGGCTGCTTTTTATCCCAATTCCTTCCACCTTTAGGTTTTGTATCACCCAGGGGACGTTCCTGTGGAATTATCCAACGCTTTGGGGCCTTTTGTATATTTCGCTTTTCCAGGATATTTTTAGTTATGGTTTTTGGAGCTTTTCCAGTAAATTTCTGGGGGCCAGGTTTTGGTCTCTCTGACAGAGCTTCCCTAGCTGGAATCAAACACTGTAATTTCCCTAATTTTTTAAAAAAAAAATCCCTAAATTTTCCCTTTCCCCCCCTCGTTTTTCAGTGCAGCTGATCAGTGGACAGAGGAGTGGAAGGGAAAATTGAAGCTAAAAAAATGAAGGAAATGGTAAAACTAAAAAGGTGAAGGGAAAGACAGAAAGTTGAAGGGAAAAGTAAAAACAAAGTTTAAAAAGTAACAGCAAAGCTCAACAGAAAATGTCAAATGAAGCTAAAAAGAAGCAAATCCTCCCTATTTGGGATAAGAGGGAATAATTCAGGGAATAATGAGCAGACCTTGTTCCACTTACAGCCATTCCTGCACCTCCAGCACGTGTCCTGCAGCTCCTGATGCTGGTTCTGGATTAATTCAGTTTTTCTGCTCCTTGTGCAGGTTTTGGGGTGGTTTTGGTTTCATTTCTGCTCAGACTGTTCGTGTTGGGGGCGAATTCCCTCTCATTCCTCAATTTCCAGCTGTTTTCCTCCTTGTTGACCCTTTAGGTGTGGGAAGCAGCCGAGGAGCAGCAGGAGCCGGGTTTTATTGCTTAAAAAGGCAAAAAACAACAGAAATTAGGAAGGTTGGGAGGAAAGGAGAGGAGAAATTTGGGAAAATGTGTCCTGGGAAAGCCGGGCTGGCTCGGCTGCCTCCCAGCAACACAGGATTTGAGGAGAATTAAGGATTTTTATTCCCAGTAAGCCCGAGTGGCTTTTTAGAGGTGAAAACTGTGATGGGGAGCAGTGAGGGAAATATTCTTGTAAATTTATTTTGGAAAACTCAGAGCTAGGGCGGCTGTCCGGGGGAATTCAGTGCCCGGAAAAGCTTCACTTCAAGGCTGGGTTCCTTCTCCCAGGCAAAGCTCCGTGTTTAAGGCATTAAATTCTGGAATTTAGGGGTAACGGCGCTTTTTTCCTTGTCTAAAAATGTGGCTTCTGTCCCTATAAACCGGATTGTTCTGCGGGCAAATAAACCCCAAATCCTTAAATAATGCTAAAACCCCGCAGGGCTGATGTTTTACACGGAATTTAGGACAAAAATGCTCGTTTTTCATGTGTTTTTGAGGCATTAACGGTGCTGTGACGCTCCGGAGTCTCTGTGTGGTTCCTTCAGCGTCACGACCAACAATAAAAAAGTGCCTGTTTGGACCTCGTTTATTGTGTCAATTCCTCCACTTTTCACCCTTAAACGGCCCTTTCAGAATTTTTAAAGTCAGGGGGTCACTGATTTGGGGGAGTTTTGGTTGAATCTGAGGAATTTTCCAACAATCCCTGAGCTGCAGAGTCTCCTAGAGGGGATTTTAAGGAGCAAAGTGCTCGTTTGGACGCCTATTTAATTTTAATTTTCCCTGGTCATCAAAAGCAGAAGGTGTTTTTGTGGTGAAATGCCTCCAAAAAGGCGTCTTTGAGGTTGTTCCCCTCAAAAATTCAATGGTTTTAAGGTCAAGCCACCAAAAAATCTGCATTTTTGAGGTCAAACCCCTTCAGAAAAGGTGACTTTGAGGCTAAATCCCCTCAAAATGAGGCGGTTTTGAGGTGAACCCCCTCCAAAAAAGGTGATTTTGAGATTGTTGCCCTCATAAAAAGGCGATTTTGACATCAAACCCCTCAAAAAAAGACACTTTGAGGTCAAACCTTTTCATTCCTTGTCAGAGAAGGATCTTTCCTGTGGAAGCCAAGCGCGGCTCAGGTGCTTTGGGGAGGTCGCCGGACGTGTCCCCTCAGGGGGATCCTCTCAGGCCATCGCTCCCCTCACGGCTCCCCTCAGCGCGCCCCCCCCGCGGCCCGTTCCCGCCACCGCTCTGGGCCCCGCCCCCTCTGCACCACCTTTCCTCCTCCCTCTCCTATTGGTTCTACACTTTGTCCATCACCTCCTGCGGGGCCGCCCCATTGGCCCGGTTCCGCCCCCACGCCGCTCATCCCCGCCCTCCGGGCCCGTCCCCTTCTCCTCCCCGCCCCCTGTCCATCACCCTCTCTCCGCCCTCTCGGATTTGCTCTGCCCCCTGTCCGTCACCGTCCCTCCGCGCCCTCCAATTGGTCCGCTCCCGCCGCGCTCGCCGTGGCCCCGCCCCCTCCGGCGCGCGCGCGCCCCCCGCCGGCGGCGGCTCCGCCCCCGCCGCAGTCCCGGCGCCGCCGCTCCGGCCCCCGCTCCGGCCCCGCTCCGGCCCCGCCGCGGCCGCTCCGGGCCCCGCTCCGGCCCCTTCCCGGGCCCCGCCGGCCGGGCCGGGCCGGGCCGCCCCCACGAGGCACCGCCGGTAGCGCCCCGGTAGGGAGCCATGCCCGCGCCGCGCGGTGGGGGGGGGAAGCCACGCCGAGCCGGGCCGGGCCGGGCCAGGTTGAGCCGGGCCGGGCGGGGGCGGTGCTGGGGCGGGAGAAGCCGGTGTGAGGTGGGGGGGTAAAGCGGGGGGGGCGGCGGGACGCGGTGACCCGGCCCCCCCCGTGTCCCCTCCCTCCCGCCCTGCCCATTGTGTGCAGACAAAATGGCGGCGGTGAGTGAGGGGAGGGCGGGGGGGGGGGGCGGCCGGGCCCCCTCACGGACCCCCGTGAGCAGCGCCCCGAGGGACGGGGAGGGATCGAGGTGGTGCCCGGGGAACGCGGGTGTCTCACGGGGCTCCCCCCGGCTCCCCTCAGTTGTGGCCGGCGCCGCTTTGTTCGCGCCGCGTTTGCAAATGGCGGCAGCGCCCGGCGGCCCCCGCGCCCCCTCCTCACCCTCCGCGCCCCCTCCTCACCCCCGGCCCCCGCGCCCCCTCCTCGTTTTCGTCCCGCGGCCCTGCACTCGAATGGGGACGGGGATGGGGGGGTCTGGGGAGGGGGGGCTGATCCTTTCCCGACCCCCTCAGCCGCCCCTGGGTGGGATGTTCGGGGGGGCATCATGGAGGAGGTGGGATCATCCCCCTTGGAGGGGTTTAAAACCCCTCTTCCCTCCCCATCCCACCTCATCCCAGGCTGGGAATTGCAGTGGCATCATCCCCTTTGGGGGGATTTTAACCCCTCTCCCCCCTCAGGACCAGGATCCTGCTCTCCTCCTCATCTTTTCCCGGCCTCTATCCCTGCTCCCTCACGGTTCCCGCTGCTCCAGCCCCGTTATCCGTGGCCGCTCCGTTTCTGCAGGGTTTAGATGAACAGAAATCCAGCAATCCCTTCAGCCGCGGCTGCTCCGCAGGATCTGAGGGCTTTGTGTCCCGCTCACCCCGGGATTCCCGCTGGAATCCGCGCTCCCGGGGTTCCTGGATTGCTCCCTGCTCTTCTGGCTCCTCATCCATCCCGGGCAGGTGCCAGAACAGCGATAAAAGCGACTAGTTCTTTTTTTAAAACATGGCCTTGAACCCAAACGCGGCTTTGCCTGTGTCACACTTTCCCACGTTTAGGACAGAAATTCCTTTTAGGTCCTTTGGTTGTTTTTTCCCTCCGTCCTTCCAAAAACGCCTTTGGGAGAGTGACTCCTTCCCCTGGGAGGCTCCATCCGAGTGGAGCGCGGGAATTTCGGTGAATTCCTGCTGGGGGTGGGAGCAGAGGAGGCGGCGAGGCCAAAACCAGGTGAAATTCCAGAGTTTGTCCCGTTTCCAAGGGCTGTGTCAGGACTGAGCTCTTGGTTTTACTGAATCCGTGGCTCTTCTCCTCCAGAGATAAAATCTGGTGGTGCTGCAGCATCAGCTCCCAGATTTCTCCCTCCAAAAATCCCAAGAAAAAGAGGGATAATGGGAGACTGTCTGGCTGTTGTGATTCTGACTGTAGGAATGGCTGGGTAGGATTTCAACCCTTTCCTTGTCCAGCCTGCAGGGAATTGAGGGAATTTTAAGGAAAATAACGAGGCTTTCAGGGCCCAGCCCAGAGCAGGAGGCACCCGGAGATGCCGTGTGGCTCCTTGGGAATGATTCTCCCTGCTCAGCCGGCGCTGGTTGGGCTTTAATTACAATTAAATCCAGATTTATGACACTGTTAAGTCATCCTGTGAATGAACTGGCAGGATTGGGATCAGAGGGGTTTCCTTGGATGGAATTGTGTGTCCGTACAGCGGCTCCAGGGAATGAGTTCTGGTTTTTATCCTAAAAATGTGAGCTGAACCATGCAAGCAGGGAATTATGAGGGCAGAATTGGGGAGATTCCAGCGGGAAAAGGTGAAAATGAGCTGTGATCTGGTTTGGTGGCCTGGGAAATGCACGGAAAAGGGAAAAACTGCCCCAAAGTGGGGCTTGGCTGGGAGCTCTGGGGTAATCCAGGCAGGATCGACCCTCTCCAGGTGGGATTTGCAGCCACCAGGCAGATCTGATGGGGTTTGGTGGTAGAAGGAAGTAGAGGCAGAGGATGATGATCTTCCTCATCCCTGGGTGCAGAGGGTCTGCGTTTTCCAACGCTTTTCCATGGAGTTTTCCTTGGACTCACCAGGTCGGGTGTCACAGGGCCAGGACTGAATCGGTCAGGGGAAATCAGGATTTGAGTTAATTAATTTTATTTGGTGCAGTTAATGACCGTGGCTGGAGCAGGTGCTGATCCCTCCCCTGTCCATGTGGGAATGGTGAGGGTGAGGCCCAGAGGGTTCCTCTGTTCTGGGGAACAAAGCCCTGGAATTGGAACAAAAGGCTCTGCTGCCCCAGCTGGGGGCGGCTCCCACAAAAAGGCAGGAATTTGGTGTCATTTGGGCAGAATTCCTCGAATTCCAGGAATTCTGAGCGCTGGATTCCCACCTGGATGTGCTGGGCTTTTCCCATTTCCTCCAGATAAACTCAGGGAAGGGCCCTGTGCATCCTTTGGGCTCCTTCCCATTGGGATCCCAGAGGGATCTGTGGATCCTGGATATGGCAGAGGGATCAGTGGATCATGAATATTGCAGAGGGATCAGTGGATCCTGGATATGGCAGAGGGATCAGTGGATCATGGATATGGCAGAGGGATCTGTGCTGGGAGCTTCCCATCAGGATCCCAACGGATCAGTGGATCCTGGATATGGCAGAGGGCTGGGAGCTTCCCGTTGGGATCCCAGAGGGATCAGTGGATCCTGGATATGGCAGAGGGATCAGTGGATCATGGATATGGCAGAGGGATCTGTGCTGGGAGCTTCCCATCAGGATCCCAAGGGATCAGTGGATCCTGGATATGGCAGAGGGATCTGTGGATCCTGGATATGGCAGAGGGATCAGTGGATCATGGACATGGCAGAGGGATCAGTGGATCATGGACATGGCAGAGGGATCTTTGGATCATGGATATGGCAGAGGGATCAGTGGATCATGGATATGGCAGAGGGATCAGTGGATCATGGATATGGCAGAGGGATCAGTGGATCATGGATGTGGCAGAGGGATCTTTGGATCATGGATATGGCAGAGGGATCAGTGGATCCTGGATATGGCAGAGGGATCAGTGGATCATGGATGTGGCAGAGGGATCAGTGGATCCTGGATATGGCAGAGGGATCAGTGGATCCTGGATATGGCAGAGGCTGTCCTGGGAGCTGTATGTGAGCAGAGGGAAGAGGAGCCCACCTGGCTCTTTCCTTGTTTAATTAATCAATTGTCCCAAGGTGGCTTTTCCAGAACTCCAGGGAATTCTGTCTGCTTTGGAAACAGGAGCAGGAGCTTTGCCAAATTTTATGGGAAAACCTCTTGGGGGTAAAAGGGAATAAGGATTGGATGCTCTGTGGTCAGTCTGCAGGTCTCAGGGATATAAATCCTCGGGAAAAGGAAGCTGGGCTGTGCCTGAGGAGTTGGGATGTGTCTGATTTCTGTTCCTGCCTCCACCTCACCCTCTCCCTGTCACTTCCAGATCCCGGAACGCCGCGGTGCCGCGACGCTCTGCTCACCAGGAAAATCCAAATAAATCCAAACAAATCCAAATCCTTGGAACCCTTCAGGCGGGCAGCAGGAAACAAAGATGGTGAGTAAGGGATGGGTGGATTCCTGGGCAGGGGGTGAATGGATTTCCATGTCCCAGAGCTCCCTAAATGTTCCTGAGCTCCTTAAATGTTCCTGAGCTCCCTAAATGTTCCTGAGCTCCCTAAATGTCCCAGAGCTCCCTAAATGTCCCAGAACTCCCTAAATGTTCCAGCACTCCCTAAATGTTCCTGAGCTCCCTAAATGTTCCAGCACTCCCTAAATGTTCCCGACCTCTCTAAATGTTCCAGCACTCCCTAAATATTCCAGCACTCCCTAAATTTTCCAGCACTCCCTAAATGCTCCCATCCTCCCTAAATGCTCCCAACCTCCCTAAACGTTCCGCCCTCCCTCGCAGCGCCCGATGCGGATCTTTGTGAACGACGACCGGCACGTCATGGCCAAGCACTCGGCCGTGTACCCCACGCAGGAGGAGCTGGAGGCCGTGCAGAACATGGTTTCCCACACGGAGCGGGCGCTCAAAGCCGTCTCGGACTGGATCGATGAGCAGGAGAAAGTCAGTGGGGAGCAGCCCGAGACTGAGTCCATGGAGACGGCGGCCGAGGAGGAGAACAAGGAAGGAGGGTGAGGAGGGAAGCTGCTGCTGGGAGATGTCCTGATTTAGGTCCATAAAATTTGCTTAGATCCCTAAAATGCCATTCTGCTTAAATCCCTAAAAACCCATTCTGGTAGATCCCTAAAAACCCATTCTGGTAAATCCCTAAAACCCATCCTGCTTTGATCCCTAAAAACCCATCCTGCTTTGATCCCTAAAAACCCATCCTGCTTTGATCCCTAAAAACCCATCCTGCTTTGATCCCTAAAAACCCATTTTGCTTAGATCCCTAAAAACCCATTCTGGTAGATCCCTAAAAACCCATTTTGCTTAAATCCCTAAAAACCCATCCTGCTTAGATCCCTAAAAACCCATCCTGCTTAAATCCCTAAAAACCCATCCTGCTTAGATCCCTAAAAACCCATTTTTTTAAAATCCCTAAAAACCCATTCTGGTAGATCCCTAAAAACCCATCCTGCTTAGATCCCTAAAATTCCACTCTCTAGTGGTGGAAAAGTTGTTTTCCCTGGCTGGGAACTTGAGGGGAATCAGCCAGGGCAGGGTTGAGGCTCCAGGTGTCCATGCTGGGTTGATCCTCAGGGATCCATCCCTCAAATTGGGTGGGATGTCTGCACTCCTGAGCTCTCCTGGCCGTGAATTCCAGCATTCCTGCCCTGTGTTTTCCCAGGGATCAGAAGGCCTCGGAGCAGCTGACGAGGACCCTGCGGGGGGTGATGCGTGTGGGGCTCGTGGCCAAAGGCCTCCTGCTGAAGGGGGACCTGGACCTGGAGCTGGTGCTGCTGTGCAAAGACAAACCCACGGCCAAGCTCCTGGAGAAGGTGGCCGATAATCTGGGAGTGCAGCTCGCGGTGAGCGCCCAGGGAAATCCTTTGGGATGGGTTCTGGCATGGGAAAGTGTCCAGAGGTGCATGGTGGCTTTTTTGGGATTGCTAATGAGCTTCTCCTCGTTAATCATGGGATGGTTTGGGTTGGAAGGGACTTTGGAGCTCATCCTGTTCATGGGCAGGGACACCTCCCACAGGCCGAGGTGCTCCAAACTGTCCAGCCTGGCCTTGGGCACTTCCAGGGATCCAGGGGCAATCACAGCTGCTCCAAACTGTCCAGCCTGGCCTTGGGCACTTCCAGGGATCCAGGGGCAGTCACAGTTGTTCCAAACCCTGTCCAGCCTGGCCTTGGGCACTTCCAGGGATCCAGGGGCAGCCACGGCTTCTCTGGGAATTCCATCCCAGCCCTTCCCTGGCCTCACAGGGAGAAATCTCTTCCCAAAATCCATGTATCTCCCCCCTTTTTCCAGTGTGAAGCCATTCCCTCTTGTCCTGTCCCTCCATCCTTTGTCCCCAGTCCCTTTCCAGTTCTCCTTTAGGCACTGAAGGGGCTCCAAGCTCTCCCCAGAGCCTTCCCTGCTCAGGGAGAACATTCCCAGCTCTCCCAACCTCGCTCCAGATCACAGGGGCTCCGGGATTACAAAATCATGGAACGGTTTGGGGTTGTGAGGGACTTCCCAACCCATCTCACCCCAACCCCTCTCCATGCCAACATCTCAGGCCATCACGGAGGACAAGTACGAGATCATCCAGTCGGTGGGAGACGCCGCCATCATCATCAAGAACACCAAGGAGCCCCCTCTGAGCCTGACCATCCACCTGACGTCCCCCGTGGTCAGGGAGGAGCTGGAGAAGCAGCTGGCCGGAGGTACGGCCGGCCGGCGCCCGGCGTCGCGCGGCTAACGACCGGGAAAGTGCTCTTCAGCTTCAGCCGGAGCCGTGGCAGCTCCTGCTGGCCAAATCCAAACCAAAATTCCTTCGTTGTGCCGAGATCCCGGCTGTGCTTTATCCGGACCGAGCTTCCGAAGCTGAGGAGCACCTTTCACACCGGATTTTGCTCTTATTTTTTTATATTTTTTTAATTTTTTTTTTTTTCCAAATATTATTATTTTATCCTTTCTTTTGGTTCCACTTGGGCCTTTAGTTCACTAATTCATCATCTCGTTGTATTACTCGTGGTTTGTTCCCCGGCCATGTCAGTGCAGTGACATGAGAATAGAAACCAGATTTGTTTAAGAAACCCCAAAAAAAAAAGAAAAAAACCCTCTTGAAGGCTTCTTGTCCGAGGAGTTGCATGTCCATGAACCGGGATGTTCCGGGATGTTCCCCCGGTGTGTGTTGCAGCAGAACACCGGGTGCTCGGGGCTCCTCCCGTGGCTCTTGCAGCACCTCAGGTTCAGAATTCCGGAAAGCGATGCAGAGTTTTGGATAAAGTTAGCTCCTCCAAATTCCCTTTGGAATCACAACTCCAGCAGCTGCTGGTTGTCTCCTGTCCAATTCCGATGGGCTCCGTAGGGCCGGCGGTTCCCCCGCTCCGCACTAGCCTTATCTAAAACCCTGATCTCGAGCAATTTTGGGGCGATTTCAGGCCTTCCCTCAGTTTTGCTGCAGCACAAACCGGGACCTCTTTGTGCTCTTGATTGTTGATCTCTGGTGTTGATCTCTGACCTCGTCTCCGAGCCTTCTAGTTTGTCGATTTTAGGGACGCTGGACCTTTGACCAACAGGACGTTCTCTGTCGCGGGCCGGGGCCGGGGCAGCCATCCTTCCGGGCGGAGGGTTCCCTGGATCCTCTCCGAGCCTCGCCCTTCCCTCCTCCTCCTCACCACCCCCTGAGCTCCACCTGCCGAGCCGGGGTCTCACCCCCCCTCAAATTTCCCCACCACCGGCCTCGCCGCCGCCTCTTCATCCATCCAGGATTTATTTCTGTGCCCTCCACCGAGCCTCATGCCCGGTCTCCTCTTCCTCCTCCTCCTCCTCCTCCTCCCAGCGAACATTCCAGCCCATCCCTCCCTGGGAATTGAGCTTCCCCTGCGTCCAGGCGAGGCCGCGCGGCGGCAGCGCCGCAGCCCCTTTCCCTCCCGCTCCCAGCATCCCGGCAGGATTTTTTGGGAGCCTCAGCTGCCCGTTAGGATGCTGCCTCATCCCCCTCGGCCCGACAGAAGCCCCTTGGTCAAACCGTGCCTTGTCTTCTTATTCCATCCACGACTAGAAACGCTCTCAGTCACCGACTCCCCGGACGTTCTGGACAGGCAGAAATGCCTTGCTGCCTTGGCGTCTCTGCGCCACGCCAAGTGGTTCCAGGTTTGCATTTTGTTCTTATATTTATCTTTAAGTAGAAACATTGGTAAACTCTTTTAAGGGGCTGAGTGTTCTGTTGGAGTTGGAGTTTCAAGCCGGCCGCTCGGAGGTGCCGGACTGTGGGCGCTGGAGTGACGTAGGAGCCTCTGTACGGAGCAGCCGCGGAGCTGCTGCTGCTTGGTGTGAGGAGTAACGTCCCCTTGGCCGAGACCTTGGCTGAGACCTTGGCCAACCCCTTGGCTAAGACCTTGGCCAACCCCTTGGCTAAGAATTTGGCCAACCCCTTGGCTAAGACCTTGGCCAACCTTGGCCAACACCTTGGTTAAGACCTTGACCAATCCCTTGGCCAACCCCTTGGCTAAGACCTTGGCCAACCCGTTGGCCAACTCCCTAGCTAAGATCTTGGTCAACCCCTTGGCCAACCCCTTGGCTAAGACTTTGGCCAACCCCTTGGCTAAGACTTTGGCCAACCCCTTGGCTAAGACCTTGGTCAACCCCTTGGCCAACTCCTTGGCTAAGACTTTGGCCAACCCCTTGGCTAAGACTTTGGCCAACCCCTTGGCTAAGACCTTGGCCAACCCCTTACCTAAGACCTTGGCCAACTCCTTGGCTAAGCCCTTAGCTAAGACCTTGGCCAACTCTTTAGCTAAGACCTTGGCCAACTCCTTGGCTAAGACTTTGGCCAACTCCTTGGCTAAGACCTTGGCCAATCTCTTGGCCAACCCCTTGGCCAACTCTTTAGCTAAGACCTTGGCCAACTCCTTGGCTAAGACTTTGGCCAACCCCTTAGCCAAGATCTTGGTCAACCCTTGGCCAGGACCTCGGCGCAGACCTCGGCCATCCCTCGGCCGAGGCTGGGCGGTCGCGGCGCGGCTCCGGTGCCCGGGCTCCGGCTCTCCCCTCGGCAAAGCAGCACCTGGAGGGAGCGTCGGCGGCGCGGGCGGGCGCTCGGTGAACCCCTGTCCGCTTTGGTTCCGCTTCCAGGCCAGGGCCAACGGGCTGAAGTCGTGCGTCATCGTCATCCGCGTGCTGCGGGACCTCTGCACTCGTGTGCCCACCTGGGCCCCGCTCCGAGGATGGGTAATTCCCCTTTGCCCCTTTCCGGGGGGTTGGCTGCTCTCCCAGTCCTGCTCTGCTCCTTCCCAGGGTTCCAGGGCTCCTCCCCTGTCCCAGGTTGGGGATTTCTACGGATGAGCGACTTCTCTGCATTTAAAACCACAAATCAAATGTCTGTGGTGATAAAACGGGTTTATCAGTTGTCATTGATTGTGAGCTCACGTTGGTATCAAACTGATAATGAATTATCAAATTGGTAATTTGTTATCAAATTGATGATGAATTATCAATTTGGTAATGAATTATCAAATTGGTAATTATCAAATTGGTAATTTGTTATCAAATTGGTAATGAAATATCAAATTGGTAATTTGTTATCAAATTGGTGATGAATTATCAAATTGGTGATGAATTATCAAATTGGTAATTTGTTATCAAATTGGTAATTATCAAATTGGTGATGAATTATCAAATTGGAAATGAATTATCAAATTGGTAATGAATTATCAAACTGGTAATGAATTATCAAATTAATAATTTGTTATCAAATTGGTAATGAATTATCAAATTGGTAATGAATTATCAAATTGGTAATTATCAAATTGGTAATTCGTTATCAAATTAGTAATGAGTTATGAAATTGGTAATGAATTATCAAATTGGTAATTCGTTATCAAATTGGTGATGAATTATCAAATTGGTAATGAATTATCAAATTGGTAATTCGTTATTAAATTGATAATGAATTATCAACTCACCTGGATGCTGAACTTTATCAATTTTCAGCTCAGGTTGTTACTGAATTGTTTTATCAATTATCAACTCACTGTCCAATTGTTTTATCAATTGTTTTATCAATTGTTTAATCACATTATTAACAAAATATTTTATCAGCTACCAAATCTCATTATTGTCAGTGTTACCAGCTATCAAATTCTTTATTGGTTATCAAACCACATCATTATCATTAATTAATTGTTTTATAAATGATCAAATCATGTTATCAAATATAAAGTATCAAATCATATTTTAAAATATTTTTATAAATTTTCACATCTTGTTATCAAATATAAAGTATCGAATCATATTTAAAAATATTTTTATAAATTTCCACATCTTGTTATCAAATATAAAGTATCAAATCATATTATTTTAAAATATTTTTATAAATTTCCACATCTTGTTATTAAATCGTTCTATCAATTATCAAATCACTTCATCAATTACCAACCCACGCTGTCCTCAAACACATCATCACTTTTCATTATCAATTAACAGTTTTATCAGTTATCAAACAACTTTATCTTATCAAATCACACCATCAGCTGCTTTTATTAATTACGTTGTTATCAAACTGTTTTATCCATTCACGACTTCCACAGCCTGGCTGCTCTCCCCTGTGGGATCCAGAAGCTGCTCCCAGCTGGGTCCCTTCCCTGGATCCCTTTCCAGGGATTTCTGTTCCCAGAGTGTTCCCGGGGTCCCTTCCCTGGATCCCTTTCCAGGGATCTCTGTTCCCAGAGTGTTCCCGGGGTCCCTTCCCTGGATCCCTTTCCAGGGATCTCTGTTCCCAGAGTGTTCCCGGGGTCCCTTCCCTGGATCCCTTTCCAGGATCTCTGTTCCCAGAGTGTTCCCGGGGTCCCTTCCCTGGATCCCTTTCCAGGGATCTCTGTTCCCAGAGTGTTCCCGGGGTTCCTCTCCCAGGATCCCTTTCCAGGGATCTCTGTTCCAGGGGTTCCTCTCCCTGCATCCCTTTCCAGGATTTCTGTTCCCAGAGTGTTCCCGGGGTCCCTTCCCTGGATCCCTTTCCAGGGATCTCTGTTCCAGGGGTTCCTCTCCCTGGATCCCTTTCCAGGGATTTCTGTTCCCAGAGTGTTTCCGGGGTCCCTTCCCTGGATCCCTTTCCAGGGATCCCATTCCAGGGGGTTCCTTTGCCAGAATCTCCTTTTTGGGGCCCTTCTCCCCTGTCCCGGGGTCCCTCTCTGGGATCCTTTTCCAGGTTCCCTCTGGGATCCTTTTCCAGGGTCCCTCTGGGATTCCATTTCCAGGGTCCCTCTGGGATCCTTTTCCAGGTTCCCTCTGGGATCCTTTTCCAGGGTCCCTCTGGGATTCCATTTCCAGGGTCCCTCTGGGATCCTTTTCCAGGTTCCCTCTGGGATCCTTTTCCAGGGTCCCTCTGGGATTCCATTTCCAGGGTCCCTCTGGGATCCTTTTCCAGGTTCCCTCTGGGATCCTTTTCCAGGGTCCCTCTGGGATTCCATTTCCAGGGTCCCTCTGGGATCCATTTCCAGGGTCCCTCTGGGATCCATTTCCAGGGTCCCTCTGGGATCCTTTTCCAGGTTCCCTCTGGGATCCTTTTCCAGGGACCCTCTGGGATTCCATTTCCAGGGTCCCTCTGGGATTCCTTTTCTGGGATCCCCCTCTGGGATCCATTTCCTGGGTCCTTCTGGGATCCATTTCCAGGGTCCCTCTCCCAGGTCCCTCTCCAGGCTCCATCTCCCCTCTCCCTGCTCTCACTTCCATCTCTTTCCCAGATCCCTCTCCAGGCTCCATCTCCTCTTCCTTCCCTCACTTCCATCCCTCTCCCAGATCCCTCTCCGGGCTCCATCTCCCTCTCCCTGCCCTCACTTCCATCCCTCTCCGGGCTCCATCTCCTCTCCCTGCCCTCACTTCCATCCCTCTCCAGGCTCCATCTCCCCTCTCCCTGCCCTCACTTCCATCCCTCTCCCTGGTTCCTCTCCAGGCTCCATCTCCCTCTCCCTGCCCTCACTTCCCTCCTTCCCTTGCAGCCCCTGGAGCTGCTGTGTGAGAAATCCATCGGGACGGCGAACCGGCCGATGGGCGCGGGCGAGGCGCTGCGCCGGGTGCTGGAGTGCCTGGCCTCGGGCATCGTCATGCCAGGTGAGCTCTGGCCAGGTGAGATCCGGCCAGGTGAGATCTACTGGGTGAGATCTGGCCAGGTGAGATCTGGCCAGGTGAGATCTGGCCTGGTGAGATCTACTGGGTGAGATCTGGCCTGGTGAGATCCACCAGGGTGAGATCTGGCCAGGTGAGCTCTGGCCAGGTGAGATCTACTGGGTGAGATCTGGTCAGATGAGATCCACCAGGGTGAGATCTGGCCAGGTGAGATCCAGCAGGGTGAGATCTGGCCAGGTGAGCTCCAGCTAAGTGAGCTCTGGCCAGGTGAGCTCTACTGGGTGAGATCTGGCCAGGTGAGATCTGGCTAAGCGAGCTCCAGTTGGGCAAGCTCTGGCCAGGTGAGCTCTGCCGGGTGAGATCTGGCCAGGTGAGCTCCAGCTAAGTGAGCTCCAGCCAGGTGAGCTCTGACCAGGTGAGCTCTGGCCAGGTGAGCTCCAGCCAGGTGAGCTCTGGCCAGGTGAGCTCCGGCCAGGCGAGCTCCAGTTGGGCAAGCTCTGGCCAGGTGAGCTCTGGCCAGGTGAGCTCCAGCCAGATGAGCTCCAGCCAGGTGAGCTCTGGCCAGGTGAGCGGAGCCGGGAAGAGCGCGGGGGGTGCCGGTGGTTGGGAGCCCCTCAATTCCCACGGGATTCCCGGCCCTGCCATCCTCTGGAGCCACCTCAGCCCCTTAGAGAGAGGCACCAGCAGAGTTTGGCTCCCGGGGAGCGCCATTCCCACAGAAATCCCGGGAATCCGCGCCTCCGGAGCCGCCCCAGGGAATTTAGGGTAGAGACCCGGGATAATTCTCTGCATATCTTCCTTGTTTCCTGCCTTCAGATGGTTCTGGTATTTATGACCCTTGTGAAAAAGAAGCCACTGATGCTATTGGGCATCTAGACAGACAACAAAGGGAAGATATCACACAGAGTGCTCAGGTATAGTGTGACCTCCATCCGGCCCTTCCCAATCCCCGGCTCGCTCCGCTCCCGGCTCCCTCGGCCAGCAGAGATTAGACCCGTGGTCACTCGGTGCTGTGGTCAGTGCTGTGGTCACTCAGTGCTGTGGTCACTCGGTGCTGTGGTCACTCGGTGCTGTGGTCACTCAGCACCGTGTCACTCAGTGCTGTGGTCACTCGGTGCTGTGGTCAGTGCTGTGGTCACTCCATGCTGTGGTCAGTGCTGTGGTCACTCGGTGCTGTGGTTCCACAGCGCTGTGGTCACTCAGCACCGTGTCACTCGGTGCTGTGGTCACTCGGTGCTGTGGTCACTCAGCACTGTGGTCACTCCATGCTGTGGTCACTCAGTGCTGTGGTCAGTGCTGTTGTCACTCAGCACTGTGGTCACTCCATGCTGTGGTCACCCAGTACCGTGGTCACTCAGTGCTCTGATCCCACAGTGCTGTGGTCACTCAGTGCTCTGATCCCACAGTGCTGTGGTCACTCAGCACCGTGGTCACTCCATGCTCTGGTCCCACAGTGCTGTGGTCACTCAGCACCGTGGTCACTCAGCACTGTGTTCACACAGTGCTGTGGTCACTCAGCACTGTGTTCACACAGTGCTGTGGTCACTCAGCACTGTGGTCAATCAGTGCTCTGGTCCCACAGTGCTGTGGTCACTCAGCACCGTGGTCACTCCATGCTCTGGTCCCACAGTGCTGTGGTCACTCAGCACCGTGGTCACTCAGCACTGTGTTCACACAGTGCTGTGGTCACTCAGCACTGTGGTCAATCAGTGCTCTGGTCCCACAGTGCTGTGGTCACTCAGCGCTGTGGTCACTCAGCACCATGGTCACTCAGTGCTCTGGTCCCACAGCGCTGTGGTCACTCAGTGCCATGGTCATTCAGCACCGTGGTCACTCCATGCTGTGGTCACTCAGCACTGGTCACTCAGCACCGTGGTCACTCAGCACCGTGCTCACACAGTGCTGTGGTCACTCAGCACTGTGGTCAATCAGTGCTGTGGTCACTCAGTGCCATGGTCACTCCACCAGTCCACCCCATTTGCCCCCTAGTTTGGCCACCCAGAGCAAAGCATCAGGTGTTGAGTAGTGAATTTTGCCCCAGCGCCCCTTTTTTGGGTGAAACTCCCCCAAATCTGAACCCGTAGAGCCCCGCTGAGGACGGAGGGGTGCAGGAGGGGTGCAGGAGGGGTGCAGGAGGGGTGCAGGGGGCACTGGGGGTGGGCTGGGAGCAGGGGGGGTCTCGGACACCTCCTGCTGACCCCCCTGCTGTCCCCAGCACGCGCTCCGGCTCGCCGCCTTCGGCCAACTCCACAAAGTCCTGGGCATGGATCCCCTGCCCTCCAAAATGCCCAAGAAACCAAAGAACGAGAACCCGGTCGATTATACTGGTATGTACTGGGAGGGGAACAGCCCTGCATCCCATCCCGAGGATTTGGGTGGAAAACAGAGGATTTAGGGAGTGGCTGTGCCCGTTCCTGCAGTTCAGATCCCGCCCAGCACCACGTACGCCGTGACCCCCATGAAGCGGCCCATGGAGGAGGACGGGGAGGAGAAATCCCCCAGCAAAAAGAAAAAGAAGATTCAGAAAAAAGGTATTGAGTTAATGAGAGGTAGGTCTGGCCTGGGGGGGGAACTGGGGGTGCAGCCAGGGGTGCTCAGGGCAGGACTGGGGCTGGGGGGGCTCTAGGTAAGGGGTACGGGGTGTGGGGATGGATAAAATAAACTAAAATAACTAAAATAACTTAAAACTGGGAGATTTGTGCTGGGCTAAACTGAAACCAAGGAGGAAAAAATCAGGATTTGTCAGGAATTGGGAAAGACTGATGGGGGCTGGTGTGAAATAGGAAAAGACCGGTCAGAACTGGTCTGGAACTGGAAAAATCAGTGGGGACTGGTCTGGAGTTGGAAAAGATCGGTGGGGAATGGTCTGGAATTGGAAAAGATCAATGGGAAGTGATCAGGAATGGGAAAAGATCAATGGGAACTGACCTGGAATTGGAAAAGGTCAATGGGGAATGGTCTGGAATGGGAAAAGATCAATGGGAACTGACCTGGAATTGGAAAAGATCAATGGGAACTGGTCTGGAATTGGAAAAGATCAATGGGAAGTGATCAGGAATGGGAAAAGACCAATGGGAAATGGTTGGGAATGGGAAATGATCAATGGAAATTGGTCTAAAAAGAGAAAAGACCAGTTGGAACCTGTCTGAGATCAGAAAATACTGGTCAGGACTGGTCTAAAATGGGAAAAGACCGGTGAGAACTGATCTGCAATTGGAAAATACTGGTGGGAACTGGTCTGGAATGGGAACAGACCCATGGGAACAGACCTATCGAACTGGTCTGGAATGGGAACAGACACATTGGAACTGGTCTGGAATGGGAACTGACCCATGGGAACTGGTCTGGAATGGGAACAGACCCATGGGAACTGGTCTGGAATGGGAACAGATCCATGGGAACTGGTCTGGAATGGGAACAGACCTATGGGAACTGGTCTGGAATGGGAATAGATCCATGGGAACTGGTCTGGAATGGGAACTGACCCATGGGGACTGGTCTGGAATGGGAACAGACCCATGGGGACTGGTCTGGAATGGGAACAGACCCATGGGAACTGGTCTGGAATTAGCAAATGCCCACGAGGACTGGCTTGAAATGAAAAAATACCAATTGGAGCTGGCCTCAAACTGGAAAACACTGGTCTGGGATCAGCTCTGCTTCTTCCAATGAGCCTCCAAACACGCACCAACCCTGGGTGTTGGTTCTTCCCCCGTGCAGAGGAGAAGCTGGAGCCTCCCCAGGCCATGAACGCGCTGATGAAGCTGAACCAGCTCAAACCAGGGCTCCAGTACAAACTGGTGTCCCAGACCGGCCCCGTGCACGCTCCCATCTTCACCATGTCCGTGGAGATCGACGGCAGCACCTTCGAGGCCTCGGGGCCCTCCAAGAAAACAGCAAAGCTTCACGTGGCTGTGAAGGTGGGAATGGGAATGGGAATGGGATTGGGAATGGGAAAACTGCCAGAACCTCCAGGATGGGCTGGGAGCACCACCGGGAGCTCCCAGCTTTGAGCGTTCCCTGGAATTCCTGTGGGATTCGGGAATGCCGAGCACTGCAGAGTCAATTCATGGCCTGCAGCAGCTTCCTGCAGTGTTTTCCAGCTTTGAGTGTGCCCTGGAATTCCTGTGGGATTCGGGAATGCCAAGCACTGCAGATAATCAATAAACAGCTGCAGCAGCTTCCTGCAGTGTTTTCCAGCTTTGAGCGTGCCCTGGAATTCCTGTGGGATTCGGGAATGCCAAGCACTGCAGATAATCAGTAAAAAACCTGCAGCAGCTTCCTGCAGTGTTTTCCAGCTTTGAGCGTGCCCTGGAATTCCTGTGGGATTCGGGAATGCCAAGCACTGCAGATAATCAGTAAAAAACCTGCAGCAGCTTCCTGCAGTGTTTTCCAGCTTTGAGCGTGCCCTGGAATTCCTGTGGGATTCGGGAATGCCGAGCACTGCAGAGTCAAATCATGGCCTGCAGCAGCTTCCTGCAGTGTTTTCCAGCTTTGAGCATGCCCTGGAATTCCTGTGGGATTCGGGAATGCCAAGCACTGCAGATAATCAATAAAACAGCTGCAGCAGCTTCCTGCAGTGTTTTCCAGCCTTGAGCATGCCCTGGAATTCCTCTGGGATTTGGGAATGCCAAGCACTGCAGATAGTAAAAAACCTGCAGCAGCTTCCTGCAGTGTTTTCCAGCTTTGAGCATTCCCTGGAATTCCTGTGGGATTCGGGAATGCCAAGCACTGCAGATAATCAGTAAAAACCCTGCAGCAGCTTCCTGCAGTGTTTTCCCAAAGGATCAATGCCTGAACGTGGCTCCTGACCCCCCTGCTGCCCTGCAGGTGCTGCAGGACATGGGGCTGCCCACCGGAGTGGAAGGCAAAGACTCCGGGAAGGGCGACGAGTCGGCCGAGGAGACGGAGACGAAGCCGGTGGTGGTGGCTCCTCCACCCGTGGTGGAAACGGTGACAACGCCCACAGCAGCCTCACCCCCTGCAGATCAGACCCCTGAGGTGGGTGAGGGCACGGCAAGGGGACACCTGGCACCCTGCTGGTGTTTTTTGGGTCACTCCTGCCTAAAACTGGAGCAGAAGTGGCTCCTTGGGGGTCTTTCCCAAAAAAAAGTTGGGAAGCAGCTCCGTGCCTGCTGGAGTTGAGGATTTTGGGGCTCACCCAAGCTTTGTGCACCTGCAGAACGTGAAGCAGCAGGGACCAATCCTGACAAAGCACGGCAAGAACCCGGTGATGGAGCTGAACGAGAAGCGGCGCGGGCTCAAGTACGAGCTGATCTCAGAGACGGGCGGGAGCCACGACAAACGCTTTGTCATGGAGGTGAGGGGACACATCAGCTCCAATCCTCAGCTCCTGGGGTGGGAAAACACTTGGAAAGCTGCCTTGACCCCTTCCCAAGAGCTTAAATCCTCAAATCCAAGTGGTTTGAGAGAATTCCCAAGAGTTTAAATCCTCAAATCCAAGTGGTTTGAGAGAATTCCCAAGAGTTTAAATCCTCAAATCCAAGTGGTTCAGGTTGGGAGAATTCCCAAGAGCTAAAAATAGAAAAGACCAGCTGGAACCTGTCTGAGATCAGAACATCCAGAGAATTCTCTTGGGAGAATTCCCAAGAGTTTAAATCCTCAAATCCAAGTGGTTTGAGAGAATTCCCAAGAGTTTAAATCCTCAAATCCAAGTGGTTCAGGTGAATTCCCAAGAGTTTAAATCCTCAAATCCAAGTGGTTTGAGAGAATTCCCAAGAGTTTAAATCCTCAAATCCAAGTGGTTCAGGTGAATTCCCAAGAGTTTAAATCTTCAAATCCAAGTGGTTCAGGTTGGGTTGGGAGAATTCCCAAGAGTTTAAATCCTCAAATCCAAGTGGTTCAGGTTGGGAGAATTCCCAAGAGTTTAAATCTTCAAATCCAAGTGGTTTGGGTTGGGAGAATTCCCAGGAGTTTAAATCCTCAAATCCAAGTGGTTCAGGTTGGGTTGGGAGAATTCCCAAGAGTTCAAATCCTCAAATCCAAGTGGGTTGGGAGAATTCCCAAGAACTCAAATCCAAGTGGGTTGGGAGAATTCCCAAGAGTTTTAATCCTCAAATCCAAGTGATTTGGGAGAATTCCCAAGAGTTTAAATCCTCAAATCCAAATGGTTTGGGTGAATTCCCAAGAGTTTAAATCCTCAAATCCAGATGGTTCAGGTTGGGAGAATTCCCAAGAGTTTAAATCCTCAAATCCAAGTGGTTCAGGTTGGGAGAATTCCCAAGAGTTTAAATCCTCAAATCCAAGTGGTTTGGGAGAATTCCCAAGAATTTAAATCCTCAAATCCAAGTGGTTTGGGTTGGGAGAATTCCCAAGAGTTTAAATCCTCAAATCCAAGTGGTTTGGGTTGAGAGAATTCCCAAGAGTTCAAATCCTCAAATCCAAGTGGTTTGGGTTGGGAGAATTCCCAAGAGTTTAAATCCTCAAATCCAAATGGTTTGGGAGAATTCCCAAGAATTTAAATCCTCAAATCCAAGTGGTTCAGGTTGGGAGAATTCCCAAGAGTTTAAATCCTCAAATCCAAGTGGTTCGGGTTGGGAGAATTCCCAAGAGCTCAAATCCAGATGGTTCAGGTTGGGAGAATTCCCAAGAGTTCAAATCCTCAAATCCAAGTGGGTTGGGAGAATTCCCAAGAGTTCAAATCCTCAAATCCAGATGGTTCAGATTAGGAAAAACCTTTTAAATCTCCTTAGGACAACCTGTGACACTTCCAGCTCTGGAGTTCTCTGGAGTTCTCCGGAGTTTCCCGTAGGTCTCCAATCTTTTCCTGCCCCTCCCACGTGTGATTCCATCCCTTTTCCAAGGTGGAGGTGGACGGGCAGAAGTTCCAAGGTGCCGGATCAAACAAGAAGGTGGCCAAAGCCTACGCGGCGCTGGCCGCGCTGGAGAAGCTTTTCCCCGACGCTCCCGTGGCCATCGAGCAGAACAAGAAGAAAAGAGCCCCAGTTCCAGCCAGGGGAGGCCCCAAATTCCCGGTCAAAGTGAGTGAAATCTGCAATTCCAGAGTTCTGGGATGGGAAAGGAGGGGTGGGAGCTGGTCTGGAGTGGGAAAAACCTGATTGGAACTGGTCTTGAGTGGGAAAAGACTGATTGGAACTGGTCTGGGATGGGAAAAGAGCGATGGGAACTGGTCTGGAGTGGGAAAAAACTGATTGGAACTGGTTTGAAATTGGAAAAGAGCAATGGGAACTGGTCCGGAGTGGGAAAAGAGCAATGGGAACTGGTCTGAAATTGGAAAAGAGTGATGGGAACCAGGTCATGGTCAGAAAATACAGACTGGTCTAAAATAGGGAAAGACTGATTTGAACTGGTCTGAAATTGGAAAAGATCAATGGGAACTGGTCTGGAATGGGAAAAGATCAATGGGAACTGGTCTGGAATGGGAAAAGAGTGATGGGAACCAGGCTATGCTCAGAAAATATGGATAAGGACTGGTCTAAAACAGGGAAAGACTGGTTGGAACTGGTCTGAAATTGGAAAAGACCAATGGGAACTGGTCTGGAATGGGAAAAAACTGATAGGAACCAGGCTATGGTCAGAAAATATGGATCAGGACTGGTCTAAAATAGGGAAAGACTGATTGGAACTGGTCTGAAATTGGAAAAGAGCAATGGGAACTGGTCTGGAATGGGAAAAGATCAATGGGAACTGGTCTGGAATTGTAAAAGATCAATGGGAACTGGTCTGGAGTGGGAAAAGATCAATGGGAACTGGTCTGGAATTGTAAAAGAGCAATGGGAACTGGTCTGGAGATTTTCTGGGAAATCCCTCCCCCAGCTCCCAGTGACGCCTCTCTCCCCTCTCTTTGCCCCTCAGCAGCACAACCCCGGCTTTGGGATGGGCGGGGGTCCCATGCACAACGAGGCCCCCCCGCCCCCCAACATGCGGGGCCGCGGTCGGGGCGGAAACATCCGGGGCCGAGGGAGAGGCCGGGGCGGCTTCGGGGGCAACCACGGCGGCTACATGAACACAGGTGAGGGCCAGCAGCACCCCTGGGACCCCTGGCACCCCTGGGTGGGGTTCAGAGCCCCCTGGCACCCCTGGGTGTCAGCCTTTAACCATTGGGTGGGGGTCAGAGCCCCCTGCCACCCCTGGGTGTCAGCCTTTACCCCCTGGGTGGGGGTCAGAGCCCTCTGGCACCCCTGGGTGTCAGCCTTTAACCTCTGGGTGGGGGTCAGAGCCCCCTGGCACCCCTGGGTGTCAGCCTTTAACCATTGGGTGGGGGTCAGAGCCCTCTGGCACCCCTGGGTGTCAGCCTTTACCCCCTGGGTGGGGGTCAGAGCCCTCTGGCACCCCTGGGTGTCAGCCTTTAACCTCTGGGTGGGGGTCAGAGCCCCCTGGCACCCTTGGGTGTCAGTCTTTACCCCCTGGGTGGGGTTCAGAGCCCCCTGGCACCCCTGGGTGTCAGCCTTTAACCTCTGGGTGGGTGTCAGAGCCCCCTGGCACCCCTGGGTGTCAGCCTTTAACCCCTGAAACCGTGGGCGTGGCACTGGGAGATTCCAGAACCTTCCATGGGGGAATGACCCTGCCTGGCATTGTGGTTGTGGCTCCTGGATGTTCCAGAACCTTCCATGAGGAAATGACCCCCAAATTTTGGACATTTCACCTTTGGAATCTCTGTTTATTCCAACATTTTCTTCCATTCCAGGGGCTGGCTACGGGAGCTACGGTTACGGAGGGAATTCTGCCACAGCTGGTTACAGTAAGTGCCCTGAAATTCCCTTTTTTCCACCCAAAATCCCAATAAATGCCCTGCCAGGGACTGAAAATTCCCAGGGAAATGGCTCAGAGGAGCAGAAGTTGGATTTTAGGGAAAGCATTCCTTGGTTTTTAAGGAAAACCAAGGATTTTTTTACAAAATCCAAGCCTTTAAAAAATCCCAGAATTTGGGACCTCATCCCCCTCCCAAACCCCCCCCAGAACCTCATCCTGGTCCTGAACCCCCCAGGACCTCATCCCCCTCCCAAACCCCCCCCAGAACCTCATCCTGGTCCTGAACCCCCCAGGACCTCATCCCCCTCCCAAACCCCCCCAGAACCTCATCCTGGTCCTGAACCCCCCCAGGACCTCATCCTGCTGCCCTCACACACCCCCCAAAGGGGCTGAACCCCCCAGGACCTCATCCCCCTCCTGAGCCCCCCCAGGACCTCATTCCCCTCCCAAACCCCCCCAGGACCTCATCCCCCTCCCAAACCCCCAGAACCTCATCCTGCTCCCCTCACACACCCCCCAAAAGGGGCTGAAAGCCCCCAGGACTGAACCCCCTCAGGACTGAACCCCCCCAGGACTGAACCCCCCCCAGGACTGAACCCCCCAGGACTTCATCCCCCTCCCAACCCCCCCCAGGACCTCATCCTGCTCCCCTCACACACCCCCCAAAGGGGCTGAACCCCCCCAGGACTGAACCCCCCCAGGACCTCATCCCCCTCCCGAACCCCCCAGGACTGAACCCCCTCCTGAACCCCCAGGACCTCATCCCCTCCCCTCACACCCCAGGACCTCATCCCCCTCCCGAACCCCCCCAGGACCTCATCCCCTCCCAAACCCCCCAGAACCTCACCCCCTCCCCTCCCACACCCCCCAAAAGTCGCTGCCCCCCTCCAGGAGCATCCCCCGCACCCTCTGACCCTCCTCTCCCTCTCCAGGCCAATTCTACAGCAACGGCGGCCACAACAACTCGGGCGGCGGCGGCGGCGGCGGCGGGGGCGGCTCCTCCGGTTACGGCTACGGCTCCTACCAGGGCGGGGACGGTTACACGGCGCCCACGCCCCCCAAGCACGGCGGCAAGAAACAACAGCACGGGGGCGGCCAAAAATCCTCGTACGGCTCCGGCTACGCCGGCCACCAGGGCCAGCAGCCCTACGGGCAGGGCCAGTACGGCGGCTACGGCCCCGGGCAGGGCAAGCAGAAGGGATACGGCCACGGCCAGGGGGGTTACTCCTACTCCAACTCGTACAACTCGCCGGGAGGGGGATCAGATTACAACTACGAGAGTAAATACAGTGAGTGCTGAGTTGGGAAATGGGAAATGGGAGGGTTGAGGTTAAGGATCCTATGGATTTTAGCCCGTTTTTTCCTCCCCGTTGCTCTGTGTGATCACTGGTGGTCACCCCTGTGCCCACCACCCCTGGGCCTCTTGGTCTAAATAGGATTATTATTATTATTATTATTATTATTATTATTATTATTATTATTATTATTATTATTATTATTTAGGTTTTGGGGGGGGTTTTTTCTCTGTTTTTGGGTTGTTTTGGATTGATCCCAAAGGGTTTTTGGGGGTTGTTGCAGGGTTGTCCCTGGACCTCTATTTAATGGGTCGTAGTTGCCACAACAACTTGGTCTAAATAGGATCATTATTATTATTATTATTATTATTATTATTGTTATTTTGGGGGGTTTTTTGGTTTTTTGGGGTTGTTTTGGATTGATCCCGAAGGGTTTTTGGAGGTTGTTGCAGGGTTGTCCCAGGGCCTCTATTTAATGGGTTGTAGTTGCCACAATGACTTGGTCTAAATAGAATTATTATTATTATTTTTAGGGGGTTTTTTTTCTCTGTTTTTGGGTTGTTTTGGATCGATCCCAAAGGGGTTTTGGAGGTTCTTGCAGGGCTGTCCCTGTCTCTGGAGCAGCTGGAGGGGACTCTGGTGAGCCCCCTGGGAGTTCCAGGGGTTCTGCACTCCTGGGAGATGGAGTTGGGAATAAGGGGAGGTTTGGGATAAATGGGATTTGGAGCTGGGGTGAGTCAGTGATAGGGAAAGGGGACAGGGAGGGGTGGGTGCCCATCCTGGGCACATTCCTAAGGGATAAGGAATGTGGAATAAGGAATGGCCCCTGGAACACCAGGAATGCTGCCTGGAGTGGGGCAGGGCCCCTCAAACACCAGGAATGGTGCCTGGAGTGGGGCACGGCCCCTCAAACACCAGGAACAGCTCCTGGAATGGGGCACAGCCCCTCAAACACCAGGAACAGCTCCTGGAGTGGGGCACAGCCCCTCAAACACCAGGAATGACTCCTGGAGTGGGGCACGGCCCCTCAAACACCAGGAGCAGCTCCTGGAGTGGGGCACGGCCCCTCAAACACCAGGAACAGCTCCTGGAGTGGGGCACAGCCCCTCAAACACCAGGAATGGTGCCTGGAGTGGGGCACGGCCCCTCAAACACCAGGAGCAGCTCCTGGAATGGGGCACAGCCCCTCAAACACCAGGAATGGTGCCTGGAGTGGGGCACGGCCCCTCAAACACCAGGAATAGGACCTGGAATGGGGCACGGCCCCTCAAACGTGGCTCAAATGCCCCTGGTAGGGTCAGGTAAAGATCCCTGTGCACCCAAATCCTCCTGGAATTCCGGGATCTCTCAGGGAGGGGCTTGGCTCAGCCGAACTGAGGCTGCCAAATTTCCCTCCCCACATCCTCACCCTCACTTTTTCCCCACTCCCAGGTTACAGTGGCAACAGCGGCCGCGGCGGCGGCGGCAACAACTACTCCGGGGGTGGCTCCTACAACTCGGGCTCCCACGGGGGCTACGGGGGCTCCGGGGGCGGGGGCTCCTCGTACCAAGGTAAGGCAGGTCAGTATTGACACCCCCACTGAGCCGGTTTTGGGGCTCTGCTCCATCTCCACGGCGTCCCTAATTCCTCCTCCCCTTCCTCCTCCTCCTCCTCCTCCTCCCGCAGGCGGATACTCCTCCCAATCCAACTACAACTCCCCGGGTTCCCAGAACTACAGCGGCCCCCCCAGCTCCTACCAGGCTTCCCAAGGTGGATACGGCAGGAACGAGCACAGCATGAGTTACCAGTACAGATAAATCCCCGTGTCCTGCCGCCTTCCCCTGGGGATCCTACGGATTTTATCCCGTTTTTTTCCCCCTCCTTCTCCACCCCCGTTGCTCTGTGTGATCACCGGTGGCCACCCCCGTGCCCACCACCCCTGGGCCTCTATTTAATGGGTCGTAGTTGCCACGACGACTTGGTCTAAATAGGATTATTATTATTATTATTTTTTTGGGGTTTATTTTTCCGTTTTTTTGGGGTTTTGTTTTTTTTTTTGGGGAAGTCGATCCAATTCCGGAGCCTTTTCCCAGGCCCCGGCTGGGGGACGGGCCCTCGTTGTTCTGCTTTTGTGAAGTGCGTTAAAAAGGAGCTTTTTTCGGTATTTTCTGCCTTTGGTGGTTTCAGTTTTTTTGGGGGGAAGGGTCAGGGAGGAGGGAGGGGGAGGAGGTGAATAAACCCAAAATTTGGGGTGGTTTGGGCTCCCCATGCGTTGTGCTGCACTTCCAAACTCCCACATTTGGAGGATTCTCATAAAAAACCCTAAATTCTGAGTATTTGTCCCTTAAATCCTTTAAATTCAGGATACTGGGACTGACTTGGAGCTGACTTGGGGCTGAGGTTGAGCTGAACTGGGGCCAAACTGGGGTCAAACTGGGGCCATTCTGGGGTCAAATTGGGGCCAAACTGGGGCCATTCTGGGGTCAAATTGGGGCCAAACTGGGGCCAAACTGGGGTCAAATTGGGGCCAAACTGGGAGCATTCTGGGGTTGAACTGGGGCCAAACTGGGGCCATTCTGGGGTCAAATTGGGACCAAACTGGGGCTGAACTGGGGCCATTCTGGGGTTGAATTGGGGCCAAACTGGGAGCATTCTGGGCTTGAACTGGGGCCATTCTGGGGTTGAACTGGGGTTGAACTGGGGGTACTCTGGGGCTGAACTGGGGCCAAACTGGGGCCATTCTGGGGTTCAACTGGGAGCATTCTGGGGTTGAACTGGGGACATTCTGGGGTTGAACTGGGGCTAAACTGGGGGTACTCTGGGATTAAACTGGGAGCATTCTGGAATTGATCTGGGGCCTCGTGGTTCCTTTGGATGAACCTCAGTGCTGCTGGTTCCGGATTGCTCCGTGCCAGAGCCAGACCCTGGGAAACACCGGGAATGGTGCCTGGAGTGGGGCACGGCCCCTGGAACACTGGGAAAGGTGCCTGGAGTGGGGCACGGCCTGGCAAACACTGGGAATGGTGCCTGGAGTGGGGCACGGCCCCTCAAACACCGGGAATGGTGCCTGGAGTGGGGCACAGCCCCTGGAACACTGGGAAAGGTGCCTGGAGTGGGGCACGGCCCCTCAAACACCAGGAACAGCTCCTGGAGTGGGGCACGGCCTCTGGATCACCAGGAGCAGCTCCTGGAGCCGGGCACAGCCCCACAAACACCGGGAATAGGACTTGGAGCCGGGCACAGCCTGGCAAACACCGGGAACGCTGCCCAGAGCCTGGCACATTCCAGCACCGGGGCCCCTTCCCGACCCGGATCCCTCGGGATGGCAGCACCAGCACAGACGAGGCTCCAGCCCTTTTATTACAAACATTGGATATAAGTTAACGCGACGCGGCGGATCCCAGATCCCGGCGGATCCCGGCAGATCCCGGCCCTGATCCATCCTCAGTGACCAAAGGACAGCTCGGCCAATGGATGGAGCAGCTGCTCCGGCACCGGATCCGGTGGCTCAGAGGGACAGGAACGTCCACGGGGGGACCCTGAGGTTCAGCAGCGCAGGCGGTGACACTGGGAGATCCCAGCGACACCAGTGGGTCCCAGTGACACCGGGAGGAGATCCCAGCGACACCAGTGGGTCCCAGTGACACCGGGAGGAGATCCCAGTGACAGTCAGCAGGTCCCAGTTACAGTCAGTGGATCCCAGTGACACCAGGAGGTCCCAGTTACAGTCGGTGGAAGGTGACACCAGCGGATCCCAGTGACACCAGTGGATCCCAGTGACACTGGAAGGCCCCAGTTACAGTCAGTGGATCCCGGTAACACCGGTGGATCCCAGTCACACCAGTGGATCCCAGTGCCAGGCACAGCAGAAGGTGACACCGGCAGACCTCAGTGGCAGTGGAAGGTGACACCAGTGGGTCCCAGTGACACCAGTGGGTCCCAATGACACTGGGAGGCCCCAGTTACAGTCAGTGGATCCCGGTAACAGCGGTGGATCCCAATGACCCTGGGAGATCCCAGTTACAGTCACTGGGTCCCAGTTACAGTCAGCAGAAGGTGACACCAGTGGATCCCAGTGACTGGATCCCAGTGGCACCAGTGAATCCCAGTGCCACCAGTGGATCCCAGTGACACTTGGATATCCCAGTTACAGTCAGCGGATCCCAGTGCCACCAGCAGATCCCAGTGCCACCAGCAGATCCCAGTGACAATAGTCACAGCAGAAGGTGACACCAGTGGATCCCAGTGACACTGGGAGATCCCAGTTACAGTCAGCGGAAGGTGACAGCGGTGGATCCCAGTGCCAGTCAGTGGATCCCAGTGCCACCAGCAGATCCCAGTGACAGTAGTCACAGCAGAAGGTGACGCCAGCAGATCCCAGTGCCACCAGCAGATCCCAGTGACAGACAGTGGATCCTGCTAAAAGTGGTGGATCCCAGTGACACCGGGAGATCCCAGTTACAGTCAGTGGATCCTGGTAAGATCAGCAGATCCCAGTGACACCAGCGGATCCCAGTGGCCACAGTAGATCCCAGTGACACTGGGAGATCCCAGTTACAGTCAGCGGATCCCACCAGCAGATCCCAGTGACAGACAGTGGGTCCTGCTAAAAGTGGTGGATCCCAGTGCCACCAGCAGATCCCAGTGACACCAGTGAATCCCAGTGCCACCAGCGGATCCCAGTGACAATAGTCACAGCAGAAGGTGACACCAGTGGATCCCAGTGACACTGGGAGATCCCAGTTACAGTCAGCGGAAGGTGACACCAGTGGATCCCAGTGACAGTGGATCCCAGTGCCACCAGCAGATCCCAGTGACAGACAGTGGATCCTGCTAAAAGTGGTGGATCCCAGTGCCACCAGCGGATCCCAGTGACAGTCAGTGGATCCTGGTAACATCAGCAGATCCCAGCGCCACCAGCAGATCCCAGTGACAGACAGTGGATCCTGGTAAAACTGGTGGATCCCAGTGCCACCAGCTGATCCCAGCCCCACCACTCCCCTCACAGACCACACCATTCCCCCACCCTAGGGACAGGTGAGGGACTCGTTTCGGAAGTGCGGCCACACCCGCAGCAGCTCCTGCGGGCCGTAGTGGTGCACCATCACCAGGCGCCTGAAGCGACACTTGTCATAGTCCAGCCTGTACATGGTGAAGGCCCCGGGCGGCGGCTCCGTCACCGCCACGCCCAGGGCGTGCAGGCAGATCCCCACGAAGGCGTCCTCCATGTTGATGACGGGCAGGGTCTGCGCCACGCCGAAGACGCGCAGCGCCAGGTCCCCCGAGAGGACGTAGCCGGGCCCGCCGCAGTAGGGCGGGTAGGTGTCGTTGGGGTACACCTCGCGCGGCACGAACCATTTGTAGGCTCGGTTCCGCAGCGGGCCCGTCCAGCGGTACACGTACCCCGTCATGAAATCCGTCCTGGGCGGCCGCAGCAGCCTGGCCAGGAACTCCAAATTGAGGAAGACGTCGCTGTCGGCCTTCATCACGTAGGTGGCGTTGGGACAGAAGCGGCTCACCCACTCCAAACCCATCAAAGTCTTGAGGGTCAGGTTGTTGTAGGTGTCCAGGAAATCCTGCTGCAGCAGATCTCCGTGCAGCTCGTCCTCCTCGCGCAGCACCGGCCGCAGCTCGGCCTGGAAGGCGGGGTGCAGCCCCAGCAGGAAGAGGCGCAGCACGCTCAGCCCCGCCACGGCGCTCTCGTTGCCCCAGGTGCGGCGCACGGCCTCGCGTGCTGCCAGATCCTCCGGCCTCGACGCCACCAGCAGCACCAGGAACGGCGTCCGGGCCCGGCATTTCTCGGGGTGGTTCAGGAGGAAGCGGTAGGGGTACGGGTACGGCGGCTGCAGCGGGTGCCGCGTGGGCCGCGGCGGTGCCGTGGCGTTACCGGGGCGCCGGGTGGGGCTGGGGGCGGGCGGGGGGACGGTGGTGGTGAGGAGGGGAGGGGGCGGAGGGCGCTGGGAGTGCAGGGCCAGCAGGGCCAGCGCGGCGGCCACCGGCAGCAGCAGCAGGCGGGAGGTGGGCGGGAGCTTCATGGCCGAGCTGTGGGGTGGGAGAGGGGGTTGGGGTGGGCTGGGTGCTGGGGGGGGTGGGGGGGTGGGACAGAGTCCCACCGGCACCACGAGACCGATCCCACCCAGAGCACACCCAGATCCTGCTGATTGGGAATCCTGATCCCACTGAGAGGTCCTGATCCAACCCCAATCCCACTGAGGGATCCCAATCCCACTGAGGGTATCCTGATCCCACCCAGATCCCACTGAGGGGTCCTGATCCGACCCAGATCCCACTGAGGGATCCTGATCCCATCCCAATCCCACCCAGATCCCACTGAGGGGATCCCAGTCTCATTCAGAGCCCACTGAGGGGTCCTGATCCCACTGAGGGGTCCCAATCCCACCCAGATCCCACCGAGGAATCCTGATCCCACTGAGAGTATCCTGATCCCACCCTGATCCCACTGAGGGCATCCCAATCCCACTCAAATCCCACTGAGGGATCCCAATCCCACCCAGATCCCACTGACTGGGAATCCAGATCCCACTGAGGGCATCCCAATCCCTGGGAATCCAAATCCCACCCCAATCCCACTGAGAGATCCTGATCCCACCCAGATCCCACTGAGGGCATCCCAATCCCACCCAGATCCCATTGACTGGGAATCCTGATCCCACCCAGATCCCACTGAGGGATCCTGATCCCACCCCGATCCCACTGAGGGATCCCGATCCCACCCAAGCCCCCCCTGCGCCCTCCCCTGTGCCCCACCCTGCCCCCCCATCCCTGCCCCCTCCCCCGAGCCCCCCCGGGTGCCCCTCCCCATTCCAGGGTCCCCCCGTCCCCCCTTTCCGCCCCTCCCCCTCCCCTCTGGAGTCCCCTCTGGAATTCCGGATCCTGATAAGGCTCCGGACCTGATAAGGGCGGGAGGCACGGCTGGGGGCCCACCAGTTCCACCAGTCAGACCAGTTTGGGGGTCTGGGGGGAGCCCTGGGGGTCCTGGGGCTGAGCCCAGCTCTGCCCACTTCATCCCAGTTCATCCCAGTTCATCCCAGTTTACCCCTGGCTCTGCCACACCACCTTTCCCAGTTCCCCCAGTTTGCCCAGATGCTGCATTCAGCCCTTCCCAGTTCCCCCAGCCCTTCCCAGTTCCCCCAGCCCTTCCCAGTATCCCCAGCCCTTCCCAGTTCCCCGAGCCCTTCCCAGTTCCCCGAGCCCTTCCCAGTTCCCTCAAACCTTCCCAGTTCCCTCCAGCCCTTCCCAGTTCCCCCAGCCCATCCCAGTTCCCTGAGCCCTTCCCAGTTCCCTCCAGCCCTTCCCAGTTCCCCCAGCCCTTCCCAGTTCCCTCCAGTCCCTTCCCAGTTCCCCGAGCCCTTCCCAGTTCCCTCAAACCTTCCCAGTTCCCTCCAGCCCTTCCCAGTATCCCCAGCCCTTCCCAGTTCCCCCAGCCCATCCCAGTTCCCCGAGCCCATCCCAGTTCCCCCAGCCCTTCCCAGTTCCCCCAGTGGCTCCCAGTTAACTGCCAATGTGTCCCAGTGTCTCCCAGTTAACTCCCAGCGTCTCCCAGTGGCTCCCAGTTAACCCCAGGAGGTGCTCCCTGCTCTTCCCAGTGTGTCCCAGTGGCTCCCAGTGTGTCCCAGTGGCTCCCAGTTAACTCCCAGTGGCTCCCAGTGGCTCCCAGTTAACTCCTAGCTTCTCCCAGTAACTCCCAGTGATTCCCAGTTAACTCCCAGCATCTCCCAGTGGCTCCCAGTCAACCCCAGGGGCTGCTCTCTGCTCTCCCCAGTGGCTCCCAGTGGCTCCCAGTTGTGTCCCAGTAACTCCCAGTTGTGTCCCAGTAACTCCCAGTTGTATCCCAGTCACTCACAGTGGTTCCCAGTGTGTCCCAGTGGTTCCCAGTTGCAGCTCCCAGCCCTTCCCAGTGCTCCCAGTAACTCCTAATTGTGTCCCAGTAACTCCCAGTTGTGTCCCAGTCACTCTCAGTGTGTCCCAGTGTGTCCCAGTGACTCCCAGTTAACTCCAGTTGCAGCCCCCCAGCCCGTCCCAGTGGCTCCCAGTAACTCCCAGTTGTATCCCAGTCACTCACAGTGTGTCCCAGTGGTTCCCAGTTGCAGCTCCCAGCCCGTCCCAGTGCTCCCAGTAACTCCCAGTTGTGTCCCAGTAACTCCCAGTTGTGTCCCAGTCACTCACAATGGTTCCCAGTGGTTCCCAGTTGCAGCTCCCAGCCCTTCCCAGTGCTCCCAGTAACTCCCAGTTGTGTCCCAGTAACTTCCAGTTGTGTCCCAGTCACTCTCAGTGTGTCCCAGTGTGTCCCAGTGACTCCCAGTTAACTCCAGTTGCAGCCCCCAGCCCGTCCCAGTGGCTCCCAGTAACTCCCAATTGTGTCCCAGTAACTCCCAGTTGTATCCCAGTCACTCACAGTGGTTCCCAGTGTGTCCCAGTGGTTCCCAGTTGCAGCTCCCAGCCCTTCCCAGTGCTCCCAGTAACTCCCAGTTGTGTCCCAGTAACTCCCAGTTGTATCCCGGTAACTCACAGTGTGTCCCAGTGGCTCCCAGTTGCAGCTCCCAGCCCTTCACAGTGCTCCCAGTAACTCCCAGTTGTGTCCCAGTATCTCCCAGTTGTGTCCCAGTAACTCCCAGTTGTATCCCAGTCACTCACAGTGGTTCCCAGTGTGTCCCAGTGACTCCCAGTTGCAGCTCCCAGCCCTTCCCAGTGCTCCCAGTAACTCCCAGTTGTGTCCCAGTAACTCCCAGTTGTGTCCCAGTAACTCCCAGTTGTATCCCAGTCACTCACAGTGGTTCCCAGTGTGTCCCAGTGACTCCCAGTTGCAGCTCCCAGCCCGTCCCAGTGCTCCCAGTAACTCCCAATTGTGTCCCAGTAACTCCCAGTTGTATCCCAGTCACTCACAGTGTGTCCCAGTGGCTCCCAGTTGCAGCTCCCAGCCCGTCCCAGTGCTCCCAGTTCCCTCCCGCGGTGGCTCTGCGGTGGCCGTGCCCGGCAGGGACACAAATGTGCGGCTCAGGTGACGCAGGAGCCACACCTGGGCCGGGCCACGCCCCTCGGGCCACACCCAAACCTCCTGAAACTTCCTGGTGTGGGCACACAGCTGCCACCACACACGTCACCAAAGCCACAAGGATGTCACCAAAGCCACAAGGAAGTCACCAGGGACACAAGGATGTCACCATGGACACAAGGATGTCACCAAAGCCACAAGGAAGTCACCAGGGACACAAGGATGTCACCATGGACACAAGGATGTCACTAAAGCCACAAGGAAGTCACCAGGGACACAAGGATGTCACCATGGACACAAGGATGTCACCAAAGCCACAAGGATGTCACCAAAGCCACAAGGATGTCACCAGAGCCACAAGGATGTCACCAAAGCCACACGGGTGTCACCAAGGACACACAGGAGGAACCAGGGACACGCAAGGGTCACCAGAGCCACAAGGATGTCCCCAAAGCCACAAGGATGTCACCAAGGACACAGGGATGTCACCAAGGACACACGGGTGTCACCAGGGACACAAGGATGTCCCCAAACCCACAAGGATGTCACCAGGGACACACGGGTGTCACCAAAGCCACACAGGGGTCACCATGGACACAAGGATGTCACCAAAGCCACAAGGATGTCACCAAAGCCACAAGGAAGTCACCAAGGACACACGGGTGTCACCAGGGACACAAGGATGTCACCAGGGACACACGGGTGTCACCAAAGCCACAAGGATGTCACCAAAGCCACACGGGTGTCACCAGGGACACAAGGATGTCACCAAGGACACAAGGATGTCACCAGGGACACAAGGATGTCACGAAACCCACATGGGTGTCACCAGAGCCGCACGGGTGTCACCGGGGACACGCAAGGGTCACCAGAGCCACAAGGAAGTCACGAAACCCACAAGGAAGTCACCAGAGCTACAAGGAAGTCATGAAACCCACAAGGATGTCACCGGGGACACTCAGGTGTCACCAAGGACACACAGGGGTCACCATGGGCACACAGATGTCACCAGGGACACGCAGGAGGAACCAGGGACACACAGGTGTCACCAGAGCCACACGGGTGTCGCCAGAGCCAGAGCATCTCTCAGTGGCTCCCAGTTAACTCCCAGCGTCTCCCAGTGGCTCCCAGTTAACCCCAGGAGCTGCTCCCTGCTCTTCCCCTTGTGTCCCAGTGGCTCCCAATGTGTCCCAGTGGCTCCCAGTTAACTCCCAGTGGCTCCCAGTGGCTCCCAGTCAACCCCAGGGGCTGCTCTCTGCTCTCCCCAGTGACTCCCAGTGGCTCCCAGTGACTCCCAGTGTGTCACCAAAGCCACAAGGATGTCACCAGGGACACGCAAGGGTCACCATGGACACACGGGTGTCACCATGGACACACTGAGGTCACCATGGACACACTGAGGTCACCATGGACACTCAGGGGTCACCATGGACACACTGAGGTCACCATGGACACACTGAGGTCACCATGGACACACTGAGGTCACCATGGACACTCAGGGGTCACCATGGACACACTGAGGTCACCATGGACACACTGAGGTCACCATGGACACTCAGGGGTCACCATGGACACACTGAGGTCACCATGGACACACTGAGGTCACCATGGACACTCAGGGGTCACCATGGACACACTGAGGTCACCATGGACACACTGAGGTCACCAAGGACACACTGAGGTCACCATGGGCACACTGAGGTCACCATGGACACACAGGGGTCACCAGGGACACACTGAGGTCACCATGGGCACGCAGGGGTCACCATGGACACACTGAGGTCACCAAGGACACACTGAGGTCACCATGGACACACTGAGGTCACCATGGACACACAGGGGTCACCATGGACACACTGAGGTCACCATGGACACACAGGGGTCACCATGGACACACAGGGGTCACCAAGGACACACAGGGGTCACCATGGACACTCAGGGGTCACCACGGACACACAGATGCCACCACAGCCATGGGGTGGCACACAGCCCCAGGTGACAGCATGGTAGCCCAGTTGACAGCGTGGTAGCCCAGGTGACAGCGTGGCAGGCCCCGGTGACAGCGTGGTTGCCCCCGGTGACAGCGTGGCAGCCCAGGTGACTCCCTGGTAGCCCAGATGACAGCGTGGTAGCCCAGGTGACTCCCTGGTAGCCCCGGTGACAGCCACACCCATCAGGGTCGGTCGATGTCACCTCCGGGCACGTCCCAGCCGGGTGGCACAAAGGTCACCATGACAACGGGAATGTCACTGCCCGGAATTCCTGGAACGGGGCCAGGAGAATTCCCGGCCCTGAGCCCCGCCCACAGCTCCGGGATCCCGCAGAGCCCCGCCCACAGCCCCGGGGTCCCCAAAAGTGTCCCCAACCCCACAAAAGTGTCCCCAAAAGTGTCCCCAACCCCACAAAGTGACCCCAGCCCCCCCAAAAGTGTCCCCAGCCCCATTTCCTCCCCCCCAGCCCCATTTTTCCCCCCCAGCCCCATTTCCCCCCCCAGCCCCATTTCCTCCCCCCAGCCCCATTTCCCCCCCCAGCCCCATTTCCTCCCCCAGCCCCATTTCCTCCCCCCCCAGCCCCATTTTTCCCCCTCAGCCCCATTTCAGCCCCCCCAGCCCCATTTCCTCCCCCCCCAGCCCCATTTGTGCCCCCCCAGCCCCATTTCAGACCCCCCCAGCCCCATTTCAGCCCCCCCAGCCCCATTTCCTCCCCCCAGCCCCATTTCAGACCCCCCAGCCCCATTTCCTCCCCCCAGCCCCATTTCCTCCCCCCAGCCCCATTTCTGACCCCCCCAGCCCCATTTTTCCCCCCCAGCCCCACACGGACCCACAGGATCCGTTTTTCCTTTCCAGATTTTTTTATTTCCAACCCTTAAAAAAAAACCCAAAACAGTAAAAAAAAAAATTTAAAAAATGTATAAAAATACAGAGTGAGGGGGACAAGGGGGGGGGGGGCTGGGAACTGGGGGGGCTCCCCTGGGAATGGGGGTGAGCCTGGGGGATCCCCAGGAATCCGGGGGGGCTCCCCTGGGAACAGGGGTGACTTTGGGGGGTCCCCAGCACTCCGGGGGGGTTCCCCAGCAATCTGGGGTGGCTCCTCTGGGAATGGGGGTGGTCCTGGGGGTCCCCTCAGTCCAGGCTGATCCTGAGGGTCCCCAGGAATCCAGGGGGGCTCCCCTCAGTCCAGGGTGATCCTGGGGGTTCCCCAGCACTCCGGGGGGGCTCCCCAGAAATCTGGGGGGGTCCCCTGGGAACAGGGGTGATCCTGGAGAATCCAGGGGGGCTCCCAGGGGAATGGGGGTGGTCCTGGGGAATCTGGGGGGGCTCCCCTCAGTCCAGAGTGGCTCTGGGGGGTCCCCAGGAATCTGGGGGGGCTCCCCTCAGTCCAGGCTGATCCTGGGGCTCCCCAGGAATCCAGGGGGGCTCCCCTCAGTCCAGGCTGATCCTGGGGGGTCCCCATCACTCCGGGGGGGCTCCCCTCAGTCCAGGGTGGCTCTGGAGGGTCCCCATCACTCCGGGGGGGCTCCCCTCAGTCCAGGGTGGCTCTGGAGGGTCCCCATCATTCTGGGGGGGCTCCCCTCAATCCAGGCCGATCCTGGGGGGTCCCCATCATTCCGGGGGGGCTCCCCTCAGTCCAGGCCGATCCCCACAGACTCCAGAGCCTCCCGTGCCCAGGCTGGGGGTCCCCCCCGCCCCCCATACATGGCGTCCATGAAGCCCCTGACGAACTCGGGGAAGCGCTGCTGCACGATGCTCTCCCTCATGGAGCTCATCAGCTTCATCTGAGAGGGGATCCCGGGGGTCAGAGGGGCTTTGAGACCCCCCAAAACCCCCTCAGAGCCCCCCCAAAACCCCCCCAGCCCACCTGGTAGGCCACGTTGTGCAGGGTGAGCAGGTGCAGCGCGGCCGTGTTGGAGCGCAGCAGAGCGTGCAGGTAAGCCCTGGAATACCTGGGGAGGGAATTTGGGGGGGCTCAGGGAATTTTTGGGGGGGTCAGCCCCACTCTGGAGACCCCCAAACCCCTCCTCAGAGCCCCCCACCAACCTCTGACACGTGGGGCAGCCGCAGTCGGCGTCGATGGGTCGGAAATCTTTGGAGAATTGCTGATTTTTCAGCTGTAGGGACCCCCAAGGCACCAAGGCGGACCCAAAACGCTGTGGGGGGATCGGGGTGAGTTTTGGGGGGTCCCCAAAACCCTGAGGAGGGGTCGGGGGTCCCCAAAATTCCCCCCTCAGGCCGCCCTTACCGCAGTGCGGGTGGGGAAGACGCAGTCGAACATGTCACAGCCCAGGGCCACACAAACCACCAGGTCGGTGGCGTAGCTGCAGGAGGATTTGGGGTCACTCCAGGGGTCTCCCCCAGCCCTGAGGGGGCTCTGAGGGGTTTGGGGGACCCCCCCAGACTCACCCCACGCCCATGAGGTAACGGGGTTTGTCCCGGGGCAGCAGCTCCGTGCTGAGCTTCACCGTGCGCCAGAACTGCGCCTTGTCCTCGCCGCCGCTCAGGCCCCCGATGGCAAAGCCGGGCACGGCGCGCTGGGTCATGGCTGGGGGGACCCCCGGGACCCCCAGATCAGCCCCGGGACCCCCAAATCAGCCCTGAGACCCCCAAATCAGCCCCGGGACCCCCAAATCAGCCCTGGGACCCCTGGGACCCCCAGGACCCCCACATCACCTCCGGGACCCTCAAATCACCCCATAGCCCCAGTGCGGAACTGGGCACGTCCCGCTGGGTCATGGCTGGGGGGACCCCCAGGACCCCCAAATCATCCTTGAGACCCCCCAAATCACCCCCGGGACCCCCAGATCATCCCTGAGCCCCCCTGAGGCCCCTGGGACCCTCAGTCACCCCATAGCCCCAGTGCAGAACTGGGCACGGCGCGCTGGGTCATGGCTGGGGGGACCCCCAGATCATCCCCGGGACCCCCAAATCATCCCCGGGACCCCCCAAATCACCCCCGGGACCCCCAAATTATCCCTGAGTCACCATGAACATCCCTGAGCCCCCCAGACCACTCTGAACCTCCCTGAGCCCCAGTGTGGAACTGGGCACGGCCCGCTGGGTCATGGCTGGGGGGACCCCCAAATCAGCCCTGGGACCCCCAAATCACCCCCGGGATCCCCAGTCACCCCCGGGACACAGGGATGAAAGTGAGGAGAGTGAGGAAGGGATGAGGATGAGGATGGCGAGGAAAGCACAGGGATGAGGATGAGAATGAGGAGGGTGATGAAGGCACAGGGATGATGATGATGATGAGGATGAAGGCCCCACCTTGGATGCAGCGCCGGCGCAGCTCCGGGTCCAGCCCCCCCTGCACGATGGCAAAGAGCAGCTGCTGCTTCTGCTGCTTCTGCTGCTGGCACTGCTGCTGCTGCTGGCACTGCTGCTGCTGCTGCTTCTGTTCCTGCTGCTGCTGCTGCTGCTCCTGGCACTGCTGCTGCTGCTCCTGGCACTGCTGCAGCTGCTGCTCCTGGCACTGCTGCAGCTGCTGCTCCTGGCACTGCTGCAGCTGCTGCTCCTGGCACTGCTGCAGCTGCTGCTCCTGGCACTGCTGCTGCTGCTGCTGCTGTTGCTGCTGCTGCAGGCGGGTGTGAGCGGCCAGGCAGCGATCCAGCCAGCGCACGGACCTGGGACAGGGCAGGGCAGGGGGTCAGGGGGGTCCTGGGGGGTCCCAGGAGGGTCTTGGGGGGTCTCAGGGGGGTCTCAGAGGGTCCTGGGGGGTCAGGGGGGTCTCAGAGGGGCCCAAGGGAATCCTGGGGGGTGCCAGGGGGGTTTCAGGGGGGTCTCAGGAAGGTCCCAGGAGGGTCAGAGGGGTCCTGGGGGGCTCTTAGGGGGGTCCTGGGGGTCTCAGGGGGTCCTGGGAGGGGTTCCAGAAAGTTTAGGGGGTCCTGGGAAGGTTCTGGAAGGTCTCAGGGCAGTCCAGAAGGGTCCTGGGGGGTCCTGGGGGGGTCCCCACCTGTTCATGGCCTCCTCCACCCGTGGCCCCGTCGTGGTGCTGCTCACGACATCGTCCAACTGCATCACGATATCGGCGCCTGGGGGGTCGGGGGGGTCAGGGGGGTCCCCCCAATCCTCCCCTCACCCCCCGGGTTCTGGGGGGGCTCCCCTGGGCTCTGGGGGGGCTCCCCGGCTCTGGGGGGGCTCTGGGGGGGCTCCCCGGCTCTCGGGGCTCACCCAGCGCCTCCTGGATCTCCATGGATCTCTCGGGGCTCAGCAGGATCTCCTCCCCGCCGTGGGGGGGCTGGAACCGCACCCCCTCCTCCGACACCTCCGACAGCTCCAGCAGCGAAACCATCTGGAACCCCCCGCTGTCCTGGGGGGGACCCCAAAACCGCGGCTCAGGGGGGGCTGGGAACCCCCCGAGGCTCCCGGGGCTCCCGGGGGTCCCTTAGGGGCGTTCCGGGGGTGTCACCCCCCCCCCACCCAAATTTGGGGTCCCCCCTCACCGTCAGGAGGTTGTGAGGCCAATCCATGAATCCGTGCAGGCCCCCGGAACGCCGGACCAGCTCCGCGCCCTGCGGGGAGAACGGAGAGCTCGGGATCGGTACCGGGAATTCACCGGGAATTCACCGGGAACTCTCAGGGAATCCGCGAACCGGGCAAGGGAAGCGCTGGGTTGCTGGAATGGCGGGTAAAGGGATGAAACGGACCCGCGGACCCCCCCGGAGCCCTCCCGGAGCCCTCCCGGTGCCCCCCGGTGCCGCTCACCGGCCGCGTGCCCAGGTGGAAGGTGTTGCCCAGGCAGATGCGGCAGCCGAGCGCCGCCAGCTGCGCGGCCGTCAGTCCTTTGGCGGTGCCGCGGGTGCCCACGGGCATGAACACCGGGCAGGGCACGGTGCCGTGAGGCAGCCGCAGCTCTCCGGCCCGGGCGCGGCTCCGCCCGCACTCGGCCACGATTCGCAGCACCGGCACCGGCCCCGCGGGCCCCGCGGTGGGCGCCGCCATCTTCGGAGCACGTGACCGGAAGAGGCGGTGGGACCGCGGCCGGAAGTGACCGTTACCAAGGCAACGCCGCGGCCATGTTGGGCCTTGTGGGGGTTGGAGAAGGGCCGAGCCCGGAGATGCCCAAAACCCCCCCAGAGATCCCCGAGACTCAGCGGAGACCGCTCCAAACCCAGCCAGGACAGGGAGCGGAGCCAATTCCTGCTGGGTCCGGTCCCTGAGGGGTCCCCAGGAGGTTCCCGGGGGGTTCCAGCCCCGGGGCTTCGCTTTGGGACTGCCGTTCCCGTGAGCGAACACACGACGCTGGACGGTCACGGGAGGGGCGTGAAACACCGGAACACCCAACCGGGGAGAAGGAATGGCTGATTGATGCTTGGCTGATTCTTTGCCAGAGGGTTTTTTCTTCCTAAGGGCTCCTTTCCCTTTTGCATTGGTCGGCCCGGCCGGAGTGGCGGGCGCGCTGTCTAATGGAAGGGAGCGAGCGCAGGGCGGGCTCCGGGCCGTGCTCGGGGCCGTGCTCGGGGCTGTGCTCGGGGCTGTCCTGGGGGCGGCCATTGGGCCCCGCTCCTGAGGGGAACTGCTGCTCACCAATGAAATGGCGGAACGGCCGCTGGGGGGCGGGACCACCTCCCCGGCGCCTCAGCTGACGCCGCAGCTCCTCCTCCTATTGGCTGTCAGCGATGAGCGACGGGCGCGTAGCCAATAGAGAGCGGGTTTGTCTCCCCGCTCCCGCCCTTTCCAATGATTGACAGCGCCGCGCTCCTCTCCGCTGTGCTCGCTCCCGTGACCGGCAGCCCGGTCAGCCAATGGCAGCGCTCGCCGCGGACGCGGGGCGGGCCCGGCGGTGCCGGATGAGGAGACTCTGAGGGGAAGTTTGGCCGCCGCCGCCGCCGCGGGCCCCGTGAGGAGGAGCCGCCGCCGGGAGCGCGGTCCCGGCACCTCCGCGCCGCCATGGGCAACCGGGGCATGGAGGAGCTCATCCCGTTGGTCAACAAACTACAAGACGCCTTCAGCTCCATCGGGCAGAGCTGCCACCTCGACCTGCCGCAGATCGCCGTGGTGGGCGGGCAGAGCGCCGGCAAGAGCTCGGTGCTCGAGAACTTCGTGGGCCGGTGAGCGGCGGTACCGGGGAGGGCAGGGCGGGCCGGGCCGGGCCGGCGGGAGCGGGCGGAGAACGCGTTGGGGAATAGCGGCGGCGTAAGGGCGCGGCCGGCGGAGCGGGGCCGAGCTGCGCCAGCACCGGGAGAGCGGCGGGGCCGCGCCGGTGGCGGAGATCGGAGCGCGGTGCACAACGGGAGGGGCTCGGTGAGGGCTCGGCCCGACATTGGTGTGAGGGGAAGGGCTCAGCGCCGCCAATCCGCCACGGGCGGCCGGGGGTTCCGGGGGTTCCGAACCGGCTCCGTGTCCCGGGACGGCCGCAGGATTCTCCCGGGATTCCTCGGCCTTCCTCCCCCGCCGTCCCCGCCCTCACCGTGGGGCTGCGCCCCGGAGATAGCGCCGGTGCTGGGATGGGCTGGGGAGCCGAGCGTGGCGGCCGCGATAACGGGGAGCGTTAAAGGAGGAAACCGCACAAAAGCAGAACCGATTTTCGGACCTTTTGCCTTTTTTTGTGCCCCCGCCATCCGTGGATCAGCGTTTGTCCCCTCGGGCTCCCGTTCCATCCGTGCCGAGCCGCAGCCGGTTCCGCCCGGGCGCTCCCGGTTCCTCCCGGGCTCTCCCGTTCCTCCCGGGCGCTCCCGTTCCTTCCCGGGCTCTCCCGTTCCTTCCCGGGCTCTCCCGGTTCGTGCCCGGGCTCTCCCATTCCTGCCCGGGCTCTCCCGGTTCCTCCCGGGCTCTCCCGTTCCTCGGTTCCTTCCCGGGCTCTCCCGTTCCTTCCCGTGCGCTCCCGGTTCGTGCCCGGGCTCTCCCGTTCCTTCCCGGGCTCTCCCGTTCCTCCCGGTTTTTCCCGGTGTTTCCCAGTTCCTCCCGGGCTCTCCCATTCTTTCCTGGACTCTCCCGTTCCTCCCGGGCTCTCCCGTTCCTTCCCGTGCGTTCCCGGTTCGTGCCCGGGCTCTCCCGTTCCTTCCCGGGCTCTCCCGTTCCTTCCCAGGCTCTCCCGTTCCTGCCGGGCTCTCCCGTTCCTGCCGGGCTCTCCCATTCCTCCCGGGCTCTCCCGTTCCTGCCCGGGCTTTCCCGGTTCCTTCCCGGGCTCTCCCGTTCCTCCTGGGCTCTCCCGTTTCCTCCCAGCCGTTCCCATTCCTGCCCGTTCCTCCCGGTTTTTCCGGGCTCTCCCGTTTCCTCCCGGGCTCTCCCGGTTCCTTCCCGTTCATCCCGGTTCCTCCTGGGCTCTCCCGTTCCTTCCCGGGCTCTCCCGGGCTCTCCGGTTCGTACCCGGGCGTTCCCGTTCTTTCCCGGTTCTCTCCCGTTCCCTCCCGTCCGTTCCCGTTCCTTCCCGGGCTCTCCCGTTCCTCCCGACCGTTCCCATTCCTGCCCGTTCATCCCGGTTCCTCCCGTTCCTCCTGGTCTTTCCCGTTCCTCCTGGCCGTTCCTGGTTCCTCCCGGGCTCTCCCGTTCCTCCCGGTTTTTCCCAGTCTCTCCCGTTCCTCCCGGTTTTTCCCGGTCTCTCCAGTTTCCTCCCGTCCGTTCCCGTTCCTCCCGGTCTTTCCCGTTCCTCCCGGCCGTTCCCGTTCCTCCCGGCTTTTCCGGGCTCTCCCGGTTCCTCCCGGTTCTTTCCCGTTCCTCCCGGTTCTTTCCCGGTTCCTCCCTCCCAGATCCCCAATCCCTCCTCGGCTCCATCCCTTTTCCCTCCCCATTCCCAGCCCGGATTTGGGCCTTTCCCTCAGTCAGGATGAAAGCAGAGGAATTATCCCCAATCCCGAATTCCTATGGAATTCTGGCAGCCTTTAATTAACAAAGTTTAATTAGTGCTAAAATCCATCCCGGTAATTAAATTGTGTCGTCCTTCCCTGGCTCGTGTTAATTGGGGTTAATTACAGCCCTGGGGGGGCCGTGGTGGGTCCTGGTGGAATCCTTGGGAATGGGAGGGTCAGGGATGATCGGGAATGGTCGGGAATGATCGGGAATGCTCAGGGATGGTCAGGAATGATCAGGAATGATCAGGAGTGATCGGGAATGTTCAGGAATGCTCGGGAATGATCGGGAATGCTCAGGGATGGTCAGGAATGATCAGGAGTGATCAGGAATGTTCAGGAATGCTCGGGAATGATCGGGAATGATCAGGAATGCTCGGGAATGTTCGGGAATGCTCAGGAATGCTCAGGAATGCTCGGGAATGCTCAGGAATGCTCAGGAATGCTCAGGAATGATCAGGAATGCTCAGGAATGTTCAGGAATGCTCAGGAATGTTCAGGAATGCTCAGGAATGCTCGGGAATGTTGACCGTGGTCAGTTCTGGGGCTTTCAATCCCGGAATTCCTGAGCAGGCTCTGAATTTTTCCCACTTTCCCTGGGTCAGGAATTCCTGAGCAGGCTCGGAGTTTTTCCCATTTTTTCTGGATCAGGAATTCTGGAGCTCCCAGCCCGGAATTCCTGAGCAGAGCTCTGAATTTTTCCCACTTTCCCTGGATCAGGAATTCCTGAGCAGGCTCAGGGTTTTTCCCACTTTTCTGGATCAGGAATTCTGGGGCTCTCATCCCGGAATTCCTGAGCAGGCTCAGGATTTTTCCCACTTTCCCTGGGTCAGGAATTCCTGAGCAGGCTCCGGGTTTTTCCCATTTTCCCTGGGTCAGGAATTCCTGAGCAGGCTCTGAATTTTTCCCACTTTTCCTGGGTCAGGAATTCTGGGGCTCTCATCCCGGAATTCCTAAGCAGGCTCAGGATTTTTCCCGCTTTTCTGGGTCAGGAATTCTGTCTGGGACGCGCCGGAGCCTCGGGGTTTTTCCCATTGTCCCAACGATCTGCCCGGATCCATCGGATCCATCGATCCGGGATCGAAGCCTCCCCTGGGCTGGGATTTGTTCTCCTGATTTCTGCAGCTCCTGGAGCTTCCCTCGGATTTTCCGAGCCCTCAGAAACCCTGGATTCACTTTGGGAATTCCCATTTCTTTGGGATTTTTTCCCTCAAAACCCACGGGAATCGGATCTGAGGAACCTTTGGTGCCCAGAATCCCTTTGGAGCGCCTGGAATTGTGCTGGGAATTCTCTAAATCCATGAATGAGCTGGAATTTCTCCGTGGGGAAGGGCCTGACCTCACTAGGAGGGATTTGGAGCGCCCAAATCCTTGGATTCAGTGCGGGAAACACCAAGGGAACGAGCTGGGATCATCCTGGGATTCTCTTTGGAGCTTTGTCCCGACAAATCCCGACAAATCCCAGAAAATCCGGGAATCCCAGCCCTTCCCGGAGCTGTCCCGGCCGGGGGGACAATGGAGCCGTTGTCCCACGGGGGTGGGGACAATTCCAGAGGGATCCGGGGCCTCAATGGAGCTTTGTGAGCCCTGGGCATGGAAGTGCCGGGAATTCTGTTCCCGGGAATTCTGTTCCCTGGAATTCTGTTCCCGGGAATTCTGTTCCCGGGAATTCTGTTCCCGGGAATTCTGTTCCCTGGAATTCTGTTCCCTGGAATTCTGTTCCCTGGAATTCCTGGGAGGTCCTGAGGGGTGCTGAGCTCCGGGATTTGGGATCTGTGGGATTTGGGATCACTGGGATTTGGGATCAGTTTGGGATTTGGGATCACTGTGGGATTTGGGATCAGTTTGGGATTTGGGATCTGTGGGATTTGGGATCAGTTTGGGATTTGGGATCACTGGGATTTGGGATCAGTGTGGGATTTGGGATCACTGGGATTTGGGATCAGTTTGGGATTTGGGATCACTGGGATTTGGGATCAGTTTGGGATTTGGGATCAGTTTGGGATTTTGGGATTTTGGGTGGGAATTTGGAGCTGCTGGGAGCCAGAGGAACGGGAATTCCATCAGGAATTGGGAAAGGAGGAAATGTCCAGGGGTAAATCCGTGGGATTTGCCTTGGTGGGAGCCAGAGGAGCAGGAATTCCATCAGGAATTGGGAAAGGAATCCTTGGGAATGAGGTGGAATCACAGCAGGGGGACCCGGGCTCTTCCCACAGAGCCTGGGGTGTTTTTTCCCGGGATTTTGGGAATTTTGGGTGGGAATTTGGAGCTGCTGGGAGCCAGAGGAACGGGAATTCCATCAGGAGAATTCCATCAGGAATTGGGAAAGGAATCCTTGGGAATGAGGTGGAATCACAGCAGAAGGACCCGGGCTCTTCCCACAGAGCCTGGGGTGTTTTTTCCCGGGATTTTGGGAATTTTGGGTGGGAATTCCCACGGATGGAGCCGGGCTGGGATCCGGGATGGGCTGGGAATGGGCAGGGCCAGGCTCGGGTGTTTCCCCACGGATTTCCCGGGAACCGGGGAGTTCCCAGGGCCCCTCCCCACCCTGGGACCTTTGGCCTTTGTCCCTTTGTCCTGGGGCTGCTTCCCACGTCACTGTGGGGCTGGGATTGCTGGGATCGTGTTGGGATTGCTGGGATTGTTGGGATCCTGCTGGGATCCTGCTGGGATTGCTGGGATCCTGCTGGGATTGCTGGGATTGCTGGGATTGCTGGGATCCTGCTGGGATTGCTGGGATTGCTGGGATTGCTGGGATCCTGCTGGGATTGCTGGGATCCTGCTGGGATTGCTGGGATCTGCTGGGATTGCTGGGATTGCTGGGGTCTGCTGGGATTGCTGGGATTGCTGGGATCCTGCTGGGATCCTGCTGGGATCCTGCTGGGATTGCTGGGATTGCTGGGATCCTGCTGGGATTGCTGGGATCCTGCTGGGATTGCTGGGATCCTGCTGGGATTGCTGGGATTGCTGGGATTGTGTTGGGATCCTGCTGGGATTGCTGGAATCGTGTTGGGATTGCTGGGATCCTGCTGGGATCCTGCTGGGATCGTGTTGGATCCTGTTGGGGTCCTGCTGGGATCCCACCCTGATCTCTTCCCAGAATTTATTCCACTTTTCCACCCTGGGTTTATTCCACATTTCCCACCCTGGATTTATTCCACCTTTCCCACCCTGATCTCTCCCTGAGTTTTTTTCCCCTTTTCTCACCCAGGGCTTTTCCTGAAGTTTATTCCACCATTCCCACCCTGATCTCTTCCCAGAATTTATTCCACCTTTCCCACCCTGATCTCATCCCGAGTTTTTTCCACCTTTCCCACCCTGATCTCTTCCCAAAATTTATTCCACCATTCCCACCCCGGGCTTTTCCTGAAGTTTATTCCACTTTTCCCACCCCAGGCTCTTCCCAAAATTTATTCCACCTTTTCCACCCTGATCTCTTCCCCAGGTTTATTCCACCTTTCCCACTGTGATCTCTTCCCAAAGTTTATTCCACCTGTTCCACCCTGGATTTATTCCACCTTTCCCACCCTGATCTCTCCCTGGGTTTTTTCCCCCTTTTCTCACCCAGGGCTTTTCCTGAAGTTTATTCCACCATTCCCACCCTCATCTCTTCCCAGAATTTATTCCACCATTCCCACCCTGATCTCTCCCTGAATTTATTCCACCTTTCCCACCCTGGGTTTATTCCACCATTCCCACCCTGATCTCTTCCCAGAATTTATTCCACCTTTCCCACCCTGATCTCTCCCCGAGTTTTTTCCCCCTTTTCCCACCCCTGGGACTCTCCCTGGGTTTTTTTTCCACCATTCCCACCCCAGGCTCTTCCCAGAATTTATTCCATTTTCCCACCCTGATCTCTCCCCGAGTTTTTTCCACCATTCCCACCCTGATCTCTTCCCAGAATTTATTCCACCATTCCCACCCTGATCTCTTCCCAAAATTAATTCCACCTTTCCCACCCTGATCTCTCCCCGAGTTTTTCCCCCTTCCCCACCCCGGGGCCGGCCCTGCCGGGCCCTTCCCGCCAGACCAGGACCAGTCCTCCCAGTTGTGCAGGAAGTTCCTCTGACCAGTCCTCCCAGTTGTGTGGGAAGTTCCTCTGACCAGTCCTCCCAGTTGTGCGGGAAATTCCTTCCCGGTCAGCTGGGGTGAGGCTGTGCCGGGAAAGGGGAGAGGTGACAGAGCTGGGACCTGGGAGGTGACAGAGCTGGGATGACGTCACAGCCCTGGGATGACGTCACAGCCCTGGGATGACGTCACAGCCCTGGGACGTTTTGTTGGCCCAGCTCTGACCTCCAGGCTGGGCTGTTCCCGTCACGGCCGCTCCCTGGGCGATGCCTGGCAGGGAATTCAGCTGTTCCAAAGGGCCGGGAGCTGTAAAATCCACCTGTAAAATCTCTGATGTAAATCCCAGCTGTACAATCCCAGCTGTAAAATCTCTGATGTAAATCCCAGCTGTAAAATCCACCTGTAAAATCTCTGATGTAAATCCCAGCTGTAAAATCTCTGATGTAAATTTCAGCTCTAAAATCCAGCTGTAAAAATTGCAGCTGAAAAATCCCATCTGTAAAATCTGTGATGTAAATTTCAGATGTAAAAATTCAGCTGAAAAATCCCATCTGTAAAATTCCATCTGTAAAATCCCATCTGTAAATTCCAGCTCTAAAATCCCACCTGTAAATCCCACCTGTAAATTCCACCTGTGAAATCTCTGATGTAAATCCCAGCTGTAAAATTTCAGCTGAAAAATCCCATTTGTAAATTCCAGCTCTAAAATCCATCTGTAAAATCTCTGATGTAAATTCCAGGTGTAAAATCCCAGCTGTAAAATCCCACCTGTAAAATTTCATCTGAAAAATCCCATCTGTAAATTCCACCTCTAAAATCCCATCTGTAAATTCCACCTCTGAAATCCCTGATGGAAATTCCAGCTCTAAAATTTCAGCTGAAAAATCCCATCTGTAAAATTTCATCTGTAAATCCCACCTGTGAAATCCCTGATGTAAATTCCAGCTGTAAAATCCCTGATGTAAATTTCATCTGTAAAATCCCATCTGTAAATTCCAGCTCTAAAATTCCAGGTGTAAAATCCCATCAGGAAATCCCCACATGGAATTGTCACCCCCATTCCCACATGGAATTGTCACCCCCATTCCCACATGGAATTGTCACCCCAATTCCCACATGGAATTGTCACCCTGAATTCCCACATGGAATTGTCACCCTGAATTCCCACATGGAATTGTCACCCCCATTCCCACATGGAATTGTCACCCCCAGTAAATTCCCACATGGAATTGTCACCCCCATTCCCACAGGAGCTCCCCTCCCCCATTCCCAGCCCCTTTTCCACGCAGAATTCCTCCCAAAATCCCTCCAGGCACTGATGGCACAAGGAATTTTCTGGGAATTTTCTGCTTTTCCATGGGAAATCTGTCCTGTCCTTTGTGGGATCTGCCCTCCCTGTCCTGTCCCCGAGGAGGGATCGATCCTGTGTGTCCCAGTCCCTTCCCAGTTCTCCCAGTCCTTCCCAGTTCCCCCCAGTCCTTTCCCAGTTCCCTCCAGTTCCCTCCAGTCCTTTCCCAGTTCCCCCCAGTCCCTTCCCAGTTCCCCCCAGTCCTTCCCAGTTCCCTCCAGTCCCTTCCCAGTTCCCTCAGCCCTTCCCAGTTCCCTCCAGCCCTTCCCAGTTCCCCCCAGTTCCTTCCAGTCCCTTCCCAGTTCCCTCCAGTTCCCTCCAGTCCCTCCCCAGTTCCCCCCAGTCCTTCCCAGTTCCCTCAGCCCTTCCCAGTTCCCTCCAGTCCCTTCCCAGTTCCTCCAGTTCCCTTCAGTCCTTCCCAGTTCCCCCCAGTCCCTTCCCAGTTCCCTCTAATCCTTTCCCAGTTCCCTCTAATCCTTTCCCAGTTCCCCCAGCCCTTCCCAGTTCCCTCCAGCCTTTCCCAGTTCCCTCCAGCCCCTTCCCAGTTCCCTCCAGCCCTTTCCCAGTTCCCTCCAGCCCTTTCCCAGTTCCCTCCAGCCTTTTCCCAGTTCCCCCCAGTTCCTTCCCAGTTCCCTCCAGTTCCCTCCAGCCCCTCCCCAGTTCCCCCAGTCCCTTCCCAGTTCCCTTCAGCCCCTTCCCAGTCCTTTCCCAGTTCCCCCCAGTCCCCTCCAGCCCCTCCCCAGTTCCCTCCAGTCCAAATTACCCCCAATTAATTAATTGATGCATTAATTAATCCCTTCCTTCCCTCCCCTGCAGGGATTTCCTCCCCCGTGGCTCCGGCATCGTCACTCGCCGCCCGCTCATCCTGCAGCTCATCTTCTCCAAGACGGGTACTGGGACCAATTCCAGGAGGGATTGGAACGTTCCGGAACATTCCCTGCCTCCCCCTGGCCGCTCCCCCGTTCCCACATTCCCGGATTTCCCTGAGCCTGGGAATGCTGAGCTGCCCCCGGGGAGGGCTCGGTGTTGATCCCAGGGAATTCCGGCCTCCCCCGCTCCCTTTGGCAGGAAAATCCCTGGATTTGGGGTCATTCCAGGGTCATTCCCGACGTTTATTCCAGACTTTGGTTGGGCCTGGGGCTCTGGGGGGATCCTGGGAGTGGTGGGGGGTTGGTGAGGGGGCGGGGAGGAGGAGGAGGGGTCTGGGAGGAGGATGAAGGCTCTGAGAGGAGGATGAAGGCTCTGGGAGGAGGATGAGGTGCCAGGGATGAAGATGAAGGCTCTCGGAGGAGGATGAAGGGTCTGGGATGAGGATGAAGGCTCTGGGATGATAGATGAAGGCTCCAGGATGAGGCTGAAGGCTCTGGGATGGGGATGAAGGCTCAGACCCCCACCCCAATCCCCTGACCCCCAATCCCTTCCAGACCCCCCCCTGACCCCCTGACCCCCAATCCCCTCCAGAATACGCCAAGTTCCTGCACTGCAAGTCCACCCCAATCCCCTGACCCCAAATTCCTTCCAGACCCCCACCCTGACCCCAAATCCCCTCCAGACCCCCCCTGACCCCCAATCCCCCCCAGAATACGCCGAGTTCCTGCACTGCAAGTCCAAGAAGTTCACGGATTTCGATGAGGTGCGGCAGGAGATCGAGGCCGAGACCGACCGGGTGACCGGGACCAACAAGGGGATCTCCCCCGTGCCCATCAACCTGCGCGTGTACTCCCCCCACGGTGAGGGGGACGTGGGGAAACCAGGGGGAAACTGAGGGAAATCAATGGGAAATCCGTGGGGAAATTGTGGGGAAACCAAGGGGAAACTGTGGGGAAATCAGGGGGAAACCTTGGGAAATCCATGGGAAATCCATGGGGTAACTGAGGGGAAACTGAGGGGAAATCGTGGGGAAACCTTGGGAAATCCGTGGGAAAGAATGGGGAAATCATGGGGAAACTGAGGGGAAATCCATGGGGAAATCATGGGGAAACTGAGGGGAAACTGTGGGGAAATCATGGGGAAACCAGGGGGAAACCTTGGGAAACCACGGGGAAATTGTGGGAAACCACAGGGAAACTGAGGGGGAATCATTGAAAACCACAGGAAAACCAAGGGGAAACCACAGGAAATCCTGGGAAAATCCCAGAAAACCACAGGGAAAACAATGGGAAAACCACAGGAAATCCTGGGAAAAGCCCAGAAAACCACAGGTTTTTTTAAATTTTTTTTTAAATAAATATTTTGTATTTATTCCCATTTATTTGATGCCCGCAGTGCTGAACCTGACCCTGATCGACCTCCCCGGCATCACCAAGGTCCCGGTGGGGGATCAGCCCCAGGACATCGAGTTCCAGATCCGGGACATGATCCTGCAGTTCATCAGCCGGGAGAGCAGCCTGATCCTGGCCGTGACCCCGGCCAACATGGACCTGGCCAACTCGGACGCGCTCAAGATGGCCAAGGAGGTGGATCCGCAGGGTAAGGGGGCAGGGGGGGGCTTCCGGGCCTTCCTCCTGCCTGGCTCCTCCTCATCCTCATCCTCGTCATCATCATCCTCATCCTCATCATCATCCTCATCCTTGTCCTTATCCTCGGTCTTCCTCCTGCCTGGTTCCTCCTCGTCCTCCTCATCATCATCCTCGTCCTTATCCTCGACCTTCCTCCTGCCTGGCTCCTCCTCATCCTCGTCCTCGTCATCATCATCCTCATCCTTATCCTCAGCCTTCCTCCTGCCTGGTTCCTCCTCATCCTCGTCCTTGTCCTGCCTGGTTCCTCCTCATCCTCGTCCTCGTCATCATCATCCTCATCCTCATCATCATCCTCATCCTTGTCCTTATCCTCGGCCTTCCTCCTGCCTGGTTCCTTCTCCTCCTCATCCTCGTCATCATCATCCTCATCCTTATCCTTCTCCTCGTCCTCCTCATCCTCATCCTTGTCCTTATCCTCGGCCTTCCTCCTGCCTGGTTCCTCCTCATCCTCATCCTTGTCCTGCCTGGCTCCTCCTCATCCTCGTCCTTGTCATCATCATCCTCATCCTCGTCCTCCTCATCCTCGTCCTTATCCTCGGCCTTCCTCGCTGCCTGGTTCCTTCTCCTCCTCGTCCTCGTCCTGCCTGGTTCCTTCTCATCCTCATCCTCGTCATCATCATCCTCATCCTCGTCCTCCTCATCCTGCTTGTCCTTATCCTCGGCCTTCCTCGCTGCCTGGTTCCTCTCATCTCATCATCCTCCATCCTTCTCC
>CAJVGK010000079.1:0-55185 GCA_910950805.1 Acrocephalus scirpaceus scirpaceus
CCTGCCCCGCTGCCCTGCTGGCCCTGGTGTTGCTGTAGGGCCTGAGTGCTCTCGGGGCCGGGCACAGGGCTGGGGGTGGCAGTGCCGGGGCTGCAGCAGGGACAGGCCATGGGCACTGCTGGGGCAGCGCTGACGCCTCAGGCCAGGGCCTGGGGGCTGCAGGCTCCTTGCCCAGGCTCTCTCCAGAACACTTTGCCCAGGCCAATGCTGGGCACAGAAAAGCCCTGGGAGCAGCCCCAGGCTGGCCGTGGGCAGGCTGGGGGCAAACAGCATGGCTGGGGCTCTGCAAGGTGCCTGGGGGCAGCTGGGATCCTACTGGGATCACAGTAGGAGAGTCTGGGCCCATGCTGGAGGAGACTGGGATCATACTGGATTATACTGGCAGCAACTGGGACTGAACTGAGGGTTACTGGGAGTGGCTGTGAGCAACTGGAATCAGGCTGGAAGCAGCTGAGGACAACTGGGAATGACTGGGAACATGCTGGGTGCAACTAGGATTCACTGGGAGAGACTGAAACCACAGTGGGGGTAAATGGGAGCAGCTGTGCCCATGATGGGGTCATACTGGGATCCTACTGGAACCAGACTGGGAGTGACTGGAAAGGGGCTGGCTGTGACTGGAACTTTTCTGGAGGTGACTGGGAGCAACTGGGCTCAAACTGGGAGTGACAGGCAGTCACTCAGAGCATGACTGGAATAATACTGGGAGTATCTGGAAGTGACTGGGGTCATACTGGGGGTGACTGGAACCAAACTGGGGGTGCCTGGGTCCTACTGGGTTCATCCTGGGAGCCACTGGGATTACAATGGGGGTGAACAGATCCTGACTGGGAGTTACTGGGAGCTACTGTTGGGAGGAAAATGTGGACATATTGGGAGCAACTGGGGTCTACTGGAAGGGACTGGAACCATGCTGAGGGGACTGAGACTACAACTGGGGAAACTGGGATCATAGTGGGAGCAACTGGCACCACACTTTGGGCAACTGGGATCATGCTGAGGCAACTGGGAGTAACTTGGAAAGATTGGGATCATTCTGAGGAAACCAGAACCTTTCTGAGGAAACTGGGTTACAGTGGAAGTGCCTGTAACTATACTGGGGACTATGGAACCATACTGGGAGGAACTGGGAACAACTGGAAGTATTCTGGCAGCAGCTGGGAAAACACTGAGGGTGACTGGACTCCTACTGGGATTGAGTGGGAGTGGCTGTGAGAAGCTGGAATCACACTGAAAGCAACTGGGAGCAACTGGGAGTGACTGGGAGCATGCTAGGAGTGACTGGGATATACTGGGGGAGACTGGGAGCCATGAGGATCATACTGGAAGCTACTGGGGTCATACTGGTATTTACAGGGAGAAACTGACATCACACTGGGGGCCACTTAATCATACTGGGTGTTACGGGAATCAGACTGGGATGATAGTGATGTGATTGGACCCTGACTGGGGGTTACTGGGAGCTACCAGGCCCATTCTGAGAGCCTACTGGGGATACACTGGGAAGAACTGGGAATAAATAAGAATGACAGGATGTATGCTGGTGACAACAGGGATGTACTGGCAGTGACTGGGATAAAACTGGGGGCAACTGAACCATGCTGAGGTAACTGGGAGTGCCTGGCAATGACTACTGGAATGTTCAGGGCAACTGGGATATACTGGGAGTTCCTGAGACCATGCAGGTGGTGACTGGGACCACACTGGGAGCCACTGGGAATGTGCTGGGGGAACTGGGAGTGTGTGTGTCCTAGTGTGAGCGACTGGGGCCGTTCTGGGAGAGACTGGTATACTGGGAGTGACTGCGACTATACTGGGGGCAACTGGGAGAACTGGGAACACACTGGATAATAGTGGCTGCAACTGGGAGCAACTGGGAATCTGCTGGGGACAAATTGCATCATAATGGAGAATGACTGAGAGTGGCTGGGCTTATACTGAGAGTGCTGAGGAAACTGGAACTACATGGGGGGAGCAACTGGGCTCACAATGGGAGCAGCCACTGCCAGCACTGGGACCCTCAAACCCCTTTCCTGGCCATCCGCCCCTCCAGCCCCAGTACCCCCCACTGGGGTACGGGGAATCCCAAGAGTCCATCCCTCTTGGGGTCCCCACTTTGGGGTTCTGGGGGTCTCTTATCTCTAGGATCCGGCTCAGGGAAGCCGCGGCTCTCCCGGGGCTTCCCAAAACCACTTTCCCCCCACCCCTGCTGGTCCTGCACAGTCCCCATGTTGCCCTGGCAGAGCTGGGAGGGCCCGGCCCAGGAAGTCCAACCCCCACCACAGGGTGACCTGCATTCCCCCCGGACCAGGGCTCTGCTTCCATCACCACCGGGACCCCCCTAAAACACCTCCTAGAGACCCCTAAATGACCCCTGAGGGGCATCTGCGGCTTGGCTTTGGAGCCCTGCAAGCTCCTGTTATAAATACTTATATCATTGGCTTTTTGCAAATATTAAAATCAATGCTATATGATTACTGTTGGAATAACTTTGCTGTATGAATATTGTTTTTTTTTTCTTATATTAACAAAACTTAGAAATAGTAGTGTGATAAATATATATATTTCTTAGGCTATAGCATAATATTAAAATGGAAACTGCAGGATGTTAAAATGCTTTTATTCCTATAGCTAACGCAGAGAATGGTAAAGATAATCAGGAAATTCCTCACGTTTGGATTATCCTATCTGGATGAATACAACAGTGACAGACACCAGAACCCCAAAGGAAGAATTTATTGATCCTGTGTTATCAGGGAGTGCAAGGCCAGCAGGATGGAACCACAAGGAGCAATAAAATATTGATTAAATCTACAGTCTCGCATGCTCCCCTGGCATGGGTTCAGCTGCTCCCAGTATGATCCCAGTATGATGTCAGTACAAACCCAGTGCAATCCCAGTCACTGTATGACCCCAGGACAAACCAGTCACTCCCAGTGATGCCATTTCTAGGGTACACAGCCCCTCCCACACCACGTTCCATCCTGGTTCCATCCCTGCTCATCCTGCAAGCTCTGAGATGTCAGGGGAACGGGGAAGGAGGAGGAGGAGGGTGAGAGGAAGAGGCAGAGCGGCAGCAGGAAGCAGGAGGAGAAGAGGAGAGGAAGAACCTGGTGGCTCCAGTGATCTCTGAACTCACAGCAACCCGGGTCCATCGCTCCCCATCCCACAGGTGCCCGGAGAGGGACCAGGAGCATGCTGAGGGCTGTTTGTACCTTGTTCAGGAAAACTGGGATATACTGGGAGCAACTGGAACTCCAATGAGGCTGACTAAGATTGGCTGTGGGCAACTGGAATCATGCTGGAAGCAACTGGGAGGAATTGGGAGTGACTAGGAGCATGCTGTGGGCAACTGGGTTATACTGGAAGGAATTGGGAGTGAGTAGGAGCATGTTGTGGGCAACTGGGATATACTGAGAGAGACTGGGAGGCACTGCAACTATACTGGGAGTGACTGGAACCATGGCAATGGCCTGGGCTGGGTGATGTGGGGCCTCAGGGTGCACAGGGAGCTCTGTGACACTGCTGGGACTGCTGGAACCAAGGGGACATTGTGACACTCTGGGCCTGCCCTGCCCGTGGGGTGTTCCAGGAGCCCCGGGGTGCCCAGGGCAGCAGAGCAGAGCCCCTGGCTCAGGAGGCAGCCGCTCCCCGGGACAGCCTGGGTGGGAGGGTGGCAGTGGATGGCCAGGGAGAAGAGGAAGCCCAAGGTCCAGCACCCCAAGGGTGGCACCAGCTGAGGAACGGGGCAGGAGGGAGAGGCCACTGATGCGATGGCGCCGGGACTCCTCAGAACTGTGCCAAGGCAGCGCCGCCATCCCACACCTCCTCCTCCTGCTGCTGCTCCTCCTGTGCCCACAGCTGCAGCAGCAGCAGCCTCAGGGCAGCCAGGGCCGGGCCTGGTCCCTCCATGGGGACAGGGACAGGCCGGCATGGCCCCGCAGGCCCGCAGCTCCAGCAGCAGCAGCGGGAGCCATCCTGGCCTTGCCCAGGGGCCCTGGCAGGGACGAGGCCGCAGTGGGGCAGGTGCTGTCCTGGCCGGCCCTGGCAGCCACAGCCCCAGCCAGCCCTGCCCAGCTGATTCCAAAAGATCAATGGTGTCTGAGTTTATTATTAAATAGAAGAGATGAGAAAGGATATTGATTAAGAGTTCATTGGCTATTCTGAGCACTGATGATTTTGGGACCTGAAGGAAAATGGAGTATGTGACCATGATACTAAAAGATAAATATGCATATAAAAATGTGGGAATCAGAAGCACAACATAAAAAAAAATAAAATCAAACAATATCTGGCATTTCCCCGTTTTGAAAGTGATGAATCTGTGCTGCAGGTTTGCAAAAATTCTTGTAGGCACTTTTATGTCATACAAACATACAAAAATTCAGAATGGGATTTTCAAAAGCACTATGTCTTCACCATGTCCTAATAGCTTTCCAAACAGTTGGAGACAACAAAAATATCAAAATTCTGGAAGCTCTCAAGTCTTTTCATCTCCATCTAATCCTGAAAGAAAATCTAAGTTATGTGTCTTCTGAAAAAAAAGCATAATTATATTCTACTAAATGAGACTTTTGTCTTCTTTTTTAATCAGCTGCCTAATACTGGAAAGAAAGCAAGATCTTTCTTGTGGCACAGAATGGTAGCAGAAAGAAGAATTTAATAGACTGTATTTAGTACTTCATTCTTCTCACTGGTAATTTTTGCTGGCATTGACTTGCTATAAACAGCCAGAATTGCTATAATAGAGTGATGTCTCCAAAGACAGTAAGGAGGACAATGCAGGAAAATACAGGGCAGCCAGTCAGCCTTGCCTGCATCCCTGGAAAGGTGATGGAGTAACTAATCCTGGAAACTATTCTGAACAAATGGAGAAGGAGTTCATTGGGAGTAATGGTTAAGCTACCTGATGCCTGTGACAGGACAGCCAAATTTTTATATATTTAAATATTTTTAAAAATTTTTATTTTATATATTTTTATTTTTATATATATTTTTTATTATTTATATTATATATTATATATATTTATTATATATACATGTACTTTTATATAATATTATATATATTTATTATATATATTTATTATATATTATATTAACATTACAAATTATTATATTATATTTTTATATTATTTATACATTATATTTATTTTAATTTTTAATTCATTATTATTATATTACTGGAATGGGAAAACATAGAAGAGCAGGATCATGAATAATAATAATGAATAAATAATAATAAAGAATAATAATGAATAAATAATAATAACAATATATAAAATAATAAAATAAATAATAAAGAATAATAATGAATAAATAATATGTATAAATATTATATAAAATAATAATAATAATGAATAATGAATAAATAGTAATAATAATATATACATATTATATAAAATATTGTTGCTTTAGAGCTAAATCATGAGGGGACCATACTCTATCTTTCTGAACACAAAATGTGGGCACAGAAAGTTGAAGGAAGGTGGCAAACCATTAATTTACAACCCTGCTCAATGAGGGAACAATTGGGGTTTATATGTGAGGGTAATGTAGGTTATGATGCAGGTACTTGTTTCGATACAGAGAAAAGCATTTGTCACTTTGAAATGCATCCCATTAACCAGACAACCCTGCTTGTGTATACAGGACAAGGCTGTGCCTGCCTCAGGACAGCACGCCCCACTCTAATGGTGGATGAGGTAACTGTGAATGAAACTCAATTTAACTTGTGCATTTGTAACTTTGTCAGAATTGAAGGATGTGATTTTTCCTATCAGGCACCTGTCATATCGTACCAACATATAAAAGTGAACTTGAGTGCTGTTCAAGAAATATCACCTGTGCCTATAGGGATGAACTTAACTTTGGTTGCACAATTATTGAAACATAATGAATTAAAGGAAATTCTTAAAGAAATTAGAGATGAAGGAAGGAGAACTTTGATTACAATATGCCATGACACAGGGACTATACGGAGAGTATTTAAAAGATCAGAAGAAGGCCCATCCCATCATTGGTGGGATGTGCTTTTTGGGTGGTCACCAAGAGCAGCTGGCTTGCTCAATACCTTGGTTCATCCAATTATTGTTTTGCTTATCTTAGTTGATATAAGTTTGATCTTTTCTGTGATAATACTTGCTTGGAATTGGAGAATGCTGCAGTGAGTAGCAGCTTTAACTTCAATATCAAGAGCATATGGTACAGTTTTAAAAAACATTTATCACACAACTTGGCTACATGAAGAAGAATTTATATATTAGTAAAAGAATTTACAAACCTTGAAGAAGCAGTGGAGAAATGAATCATGATTTTGACGAGTAAAAATTTTAGCTAAGGGTTAGAAGCAATTCCTATTGATCAGGATGTAAGTTAGATAAGCAAACGATAAGTTAAGGATTATCAGATGCTTTAACTAGAGCTAATAGATGTATTGTTTGTCATTATGAGTTCATTCTAGTATTGTTTATAGAAGGAAGTGGAGTAAGTGAACTGTTATAAGAACAGATTGAAACCAGTAGAACAATGGCCAGCACCTGGACTTTATATCAATCAATCACAAAGCAGGGGACCTTGGATAGAACCAGAGGGTCACAGAGACCTGATGAAGACATTCCTTACTTAATCCTTCAAGACCACTGACCCAATTCGAGACCACCAACTCAACTGAAGACAAGAATTGCACTCACGTGAAGAACTGATAGCCTCATTTTAATACAGAGTGGGGATGGGAGGTGCTGGGGTTATGCACATGTATTGTATGTAAGACTTTGGGAAATAAAAAGAGGGCAAAGAACCTTGTATGGGGCTGCCACATCTCTAGAGAACTACCACTGTGCAGCCTGCTGGCATCTTAAAAAACACACCACTTCCTAACTTTAACTAGTTAGAGGGTCTTTGTCCATGAATATATTGGTTTTAATGACTCAATGTCTTGAGCCAAGGCCTGGTGGAATCCTGCTCAGTGTGGGCTGAGCCAGAGCTGGCAGCTGGGTACTTGAAGGGCTGGCTGTCAGGTCAAGGCCCCCTTGCGCTCCCAAACGCCTTCCCTTGGCAGCCATGGGCAGGGGATTCATCCACCCTCCCTCCTTGCCCCAGATGTGCTCTGAGCACTGTGTGGGCACAGATTCCCTTCTCCATGTCCGTCCTCAAGTGTGATCCCAACTGGGTCAGTGGGCTCTGCCCTGAGCTGCCAGTGACTCACAGGCTGCAGGACTGCAGGTGCTGCTGCTCAGCCACCCCACGGCACTGCCAGAAGCGGCAGCAGCAGTGCCAGCAGCAGAAGAAATGCCAACAGCAGCACCCAGAGCAGCAGCAGTGCCAGCAGCAGCAGCAGCAGTGCCAGCAGCAGAAGAAATGTAACAGCAGCAGCAGCAGTTCCAGCAGTGCCAGCAGCAGCAGCAGCAGTTTCCTCTCAAGTGTTTCTGTGCCTGCAGTGCTGCCCCTCCCGCTGGCACCAACATTCTCTGGCTGCCCGGGAGACAGCCCTGGAGTCTGGCTGTGGGCTCACAGAGCCATGGATTCCACATATGGATTCCTCGAGCCATGGAATCCTGGGGCCCTGGGCACACACAGGTTCTGGCACCCAGCTTGGATGTGAAGAGAATGCAGTGAAATGAGGTTCCTGAGGAGGCTCTGCCCTTCAGGAATGGTCTGGATGGTTTCAGTCAATTGCCTGTCTCTTGTCTCTTTGGATGCAGTCTTCTCCTGTTCAGTCCTTCAGATTCTTGCTTATGGATTCTTCCCCTTGGCGAAACACACTCTAAGCACACTCTAAAGTGTCAGGAGTGTCACATCCCCATCCCCCTCCCACAGCCCTCCAAAGCCAGAGGTGGAACTGGTTTTTGATTTTGTCTTGGAAGATCCCACATCTATTTATCCCATTTTTTAAATGGATGGTTCTCATTTGTTTTTGATGTTGCAAAGCTGAGGTACCCATGGTTGTCACCCAGAAGCCTGTGCTCTATTCCATTCCAGTTATTTCAAAAGAATCCATTTTGTTTTGAGGTGGTTCAGAATTCCCTGAAATTTCTGCTGAAAAACACTGGACTATTAACTGGTGAAAATGTTTTTTGCCTGAGAGGCTTGATGAAAAATCCACGGTATAATCATGAGCATAGGCTCTTGAACAAAATGACAGAACAGGTTGAATCTTTGTCTTAAAATGGGGGTTTGGAATGCAGATATAGTGTAGGTTTTTCTTGTTGGTTATAGTTCTTGATCCTGATTTATTTGCATTAAAACCCTACAGCCTGGCTGGCTTAGCTTGAACACCTGCACAGATGGAGAGATGGCCTCCCATCCTCCCCTCTGTGTAGCTGAAATGGGCAAGAGGAGAAAACAATTTCTCTTTCTGCTCTCCAATCCAGCAGGAAGCTGACAGGGTTACCCCAGAGCTGCAGAGAAGGCTCTGTGGGATGAGCACATGACGTTCTTGAAGCTGTGTGCTCACCCCGAGGCCTGCACAGAGGGGTTGCTCTGGGTGCCTCAGCCTGTTTGGCGCTGCCTCTTGCACCATTCTGGCCGTGCTGGCACAGCACTCACTGCTTGCCCAGCGTCCCTGTCACCTGCATTGTCCCTGTTCCTGACCTCTACATGCTGGCAGGAGCAGTGCCCATGCAATGGGACAGAGTGAGACTTTGAAAGAATCCTCTGCAGTTGCCATGAGTTTGAACAGAAGTACGACCTCTGTAATGCCTGGCAAGTGTTTCCTGGCAGCCCGCAGTGCAGCCTCCAGTCCCTGGGAGTTCACAGGGTGCACTCTGCACTCCAGCACCCATTAATGCATGCAGGGAGTGAAGTGCTTTTCCTGGCATTCCTGCCTAAAATCCGATGGGTTTGAGATTGAATGTTCAGCTTAGGCAAGTTTTGTCCTCACCATGGAAGTGCAGTTATCTGCACTAAGGAAACCTTCTTAGTGCTACACTCTCCATTCCTGCTTTCCAGCCACAATGTCCACGGCCTCTCTCTGGAAAATCCTCCCCTAAATTTCCTTCTGCTGCTGTGACTGCAGGAAGGGCTTCAAGCACAACTCCACCCTCGTCAGGCACCGGCGCATCCACACTGGGGAGAGGCCCTACGAGTGTCCCCAGTGTGGGAAGAGCTTTTCCAGGAGCTCTCACTTGACCCAACACCAACAGAGGCACCGGTAAGGGAAGCCCTGTGAGTGCCCTGACTGGTGGAAGGGCTTCATGCTCTGCTCCAACTCCATCCCCGATTGGAGGACCCACATTGGGCAGAGCCCTGGTGACCCACATTCCTGGTGATCCAGTTGGGGACACTATCTGACTGGTGGTCTGCACATCTTCCTGGACTCCCATGGGCACCTGGAAGAATGCTGGGGCAGGAACATCCATCAAGACTTTGATCAACACTGGAAATTCATTGGGAAGTGCTGATTTGTTGACGTTACAGCCCAAAAAAATCTCATCTGCTCTGTCCAGTTTTTTCTTCATGTGGCATCAAGCAATGCTGGGGGATCTTGGAGATCTTTTCCCACCAAAATAATGTCCATGTTTATCCCATCAAAACACCCGAAATTGGGGTAAAAAAAAAAGAAATGAAGCAAAGAGATCTAAAGCTGAATCATTTTACTGGGATTTGAGTTTCAAATTGGGGTTCAGGGGATTACTCAGGGGGGTGTAGGTGTTCTGGGACCTAAACCCAGAAGCCAAGGGACTCGGCCATGATCTCGTAGTTGTTGCAGCAGAATGTGTCCACCTGAGCCTGTGTGTTCTCCAGGAATTCCAGTTGTCTGTCCCAGTCCCTGGCCTGGGTATCCCTATCCACGGTGCCCACCCCAAAGTTCCCAAATCACTGCTGAAGTGCCCGAGCTGCTCCTGGCTGTGGATGTTCCTGTGCACCAACCTCTCCTGGTCAGTGCCATGGGGGGCTGGGAGGGGTTTTATGGACTCCTGGAGGGACTGAGAGAAGCTTTTGTGGCTCCTGGGGGCATTTGTGGTGCTGGGAGGGAATTTGGGGGCCTTCTGGGGGGGATTGTAAGGTAGTTTTGGGGTCCTGGCAAGGCTGTGTGGCATGGACAGAGTTTGGGTGAGGACTGGGGGAGATGGAAAGGGGGTTTTGTGGGTTTTGGGGTAATTTCTGTTGCAGGGAGTGGCTGGAGCTATCCTAGGCAGGAGCTTTGGGTCTTAGTTGAGGGATCTGGGAGTGGCTGTGGGGTTGGGAGGAGGTTTGGGGGCAGTTTTGGCCCCCCCACAGACTCCCAAAGTTGCCACCAGACCTGGCCCCAAAGATGCTGCCGGTGTTTGGGGGCTCCATGTTTGGGTTCCTCCTCCTGGTGCTGCAGGAGAAGGTGAGGGTGGTCCCCAGGGCTGTTTGTGCCCCCCTCAGACAGTGTGTGACCCTCCATCCCAGTGTCACCCTCTTTTCCCTCCCCACAGGGCTCCTGCCCCAGCTCCTGCTGCCCCCCAGGAAGGAATTTGGGGAGGGGGCAGAGGGGGTGCGCAGACCCCGCCGGGGGATGACCCCGCCCCAGCCCCTTTGTTCAGCACCAAGCTGGGCTTGGGGCCGCAGCAGGAAGAGCCCCAGGGGAAGCAGATCCTGCAGGTGGGACAGGGCTTGGGCTCAGGGCAAGGTCCTGCCCTGCACACCTGGCTCAGGTGTGACCCTGCCCCGGGAAGGGAGCGGGACATTCCCATCCCCATGGATCAGGGCTGGGAGCAGCACTTGGAGCATGGACATGGAAATACTGGGAATGACTGGGACCACACTGAGGGCTACTGGGAGTGACTGGGAATGACTGGTGTGGGCTGGAGGGAACTGGGATATACTGGGAATGAGTAAGATCATGCTGGGGGCAACTGGAACCATTCTAGGGAACCTGGGGTAGCTGAGAATGAGCATGCTGGGGGCAACTGGGATATACTGGGAGTGTCTGGAATGATAATGGAGGGGACAACACTTGGAACAACTGGGACCATGTTGGGGGCAACTGGGAGCAACTGGGTACTCCATCCCTGCACAGGGTATAGAAGAGGGCAGAACCAGAGGCCATCAGGGCTTCACAGGGAGCTTTGGGTGTTCCTAAGGGCAAATGAAGCAGCAGCACGGTGGCCAAGACTTGGACACACAACTGTGCCAGTGCCCTGAGCGCTGTAGGGCATTGCCAGGATCCCAGGTGGAGTTGTGGTCTCCACAGCTAAGGAATCGCAGCCCCTGCCTCAGAGCCAGTCAAAAAGCCAACACCAAGGGAGACCAGAGGGAGGACACCCTTCCAGTCTCTCTTGGGCATGGCCACAAACCAGCCCCTGCTTCTCCTGCCTCCGCCTGTGTTTGGGCTGTGCTGATGGCAGCGCCAGCCAGGTTGTGCTCTGTGTTCCAAAGGCTGCTGAGAGCAAGCATGAGAAGTGCTGTGTGCACAGCAGAGAGTCCTGGAAGGTGCTGGCAAGAGTGTCCTGTGGGAGCAGGGCTCTGGTCTCTGGCTGGGAACAGCCTGGTTTTGCTGCCGTGACCGCAGGCAGGACTTGAGGCAGGTGAGGAGGCAGCGGGCAGCTTGTGTTTGTAGAGGGCCTGGGGCTGCACGTCTGAACCTCCAGCTGAGAACACACTTGGGGGAATACGAGCGAGAGCTGGAGTGCCTGTCCTGAAAGACCAGAAGTAATTCAGCCTTGCCCGTCTTTTTTTAAGAGTGCGTTCCCCAGGAAAGCTTCACATTTGGGGAAATGCCTTTGGAGAAAGGGGCTTGCTTCTCAAGGAAAGTGCATTCCAAGGAGCTCCCAGTGAGGTAGATGCAAGTGTCTCCCTTTGGCTCTCTGTGGTCCTTTCAGTCCTTGAGGCCCCTTGCACTTGGCAGAGGGGCAGGGCAAGGGAGCAGGCTGTGAAGAGCAGGTTGGGCATCCACCTGGACCTGCAGAGACCAACCCAAGCAGCTGCAGCAGGGTGTGTTCCCCCCCTTTGGACAGAGGTGTGAGCAGGAGCAGCTCTGTCCATCTGTGTGCCCCAAAGCTCTCTTTGAGACCTGTGAATTCAACGACCTTTAGGCACACACTTTTCACATCTCACCTGTCTGCTGTGTTTCAACTCTTGGCAATATGCATTTGCCTTTTGCTTGCTGGAAGCTGCTCTGGCCCAGGGCCAGCACAGACCTGGGCTGTGTGGGCCAGGATGCATGGAGAGAGACTCGGCTCATCTTGGTGTCTCCCTGGCCTCAGGAAAGACTTGGAAGTTTTGCCTCCCAAGGCATCCTGCTCATTGACTCTTCCTGTGCATCTTGGAGAGAACAAGGTAGGCATTTCTGGCAGCTTGGCACTAGCAGGCCTTAAAATGGAGGCATGTTCTGGATCGAGCCCAGCTGAGATACCCTCAGAGGAGCTCAGCGCTCTTTGCTCTCCTCTGCTGACACGTGAGTGTCTGTCTGGTTTTGGGATGACCCTGGCTGTGTGAGGCGTGCTACATGGACATGACACAGCCAGTCTTGTCTCACTGGGTCCCAGCAGTGCCTCGCAGCAGTCCTGCATCCATGTCAGGATGCAGGCCAAGAGAAGTCCTGGAAGCTGAGGCAGCTGAATTTAGGCTTGCACGGGTACCTACAGGTCAAGGCCAACAGTTTTCCCTCAGGACACAGCAGTGCTGAGGGCTCTCCCCAGAGCTTCCTGATGCCACCCACTCCTTGCGGCACCAGTGTCTTTCCTGTGGAATGTTCTACCTCCCCTGAGAGCAAAGAGGGAGCTGGAGAAAGAGCTTGCCAGGCTGCTCTCCATCCTTTACCAGCAGTCCTGGCTAAGTGCAGAAGTCCGAGCTGAGCACAATTGTGCAAATGTGACAGCCGTGCACAGGCAGGGTCAGTGGGAAGGATGATCCAGGAACCCTAGGCCTGGCAGCCTGAGCTTGCTACCGGGGAAGGCCTTGGAGCAGATCCCCCTGAGTGCCATCCCACGGCACGGGCAGGGAACCAGGGGGTCTGCTGGAGGGTGGGAAAGCTCCTTGGAGAGATGGGAACAGCTGGGGCTACTGGTGGCATGTGGAGGGCTTCTGTGCGGGTGTTTAGGGGGTGCTGGTGTTGGCGGGCGTGTTGGGGAAGGAGCTGTCTGGAAGGTGAGAGGTCTAGGCTGGAACTGGAGTCAGTTTGAAGGCAGCATCTGTGGTTTGGCACAGCTTTGCTTATGGAGGCCAGAAGGAGCATTTGACTTTTGCTGTTAGTGGTCCTGATTCTCCTGCTGGGAAGAAGAGGGGAGAGCTGTGCTTTACTGGCCACTTACATATCTGTACCAGGGAGAAGATTGCCATCTACTCATTTGTTTGGGGTACTTCTGTAACACGGAGTGGACTTTCATTCCTTGAGAGCTTTTATTCCTTAAGAGAATTAGATATTATCATCCCTTCATAGAGAACCATTTGCAAACCAAAGAATGGCCTTTTTTTTGCCCCTGTGTAGTGTTATGTTTTGTAAAGTGACTCTCGAGGGATGACGTTAAGGCAAATGAGTTGCTGCTTTGGGATGGGAAGCAAACTTCTGAATCTTTGACATTCTCAGGCCATACCAATTAATTTGGGAAGTCTGCAACTTTTTGGAAGTACTTGACTTGAGCAATGGGAAGTAAAACTTTCCTGAATTGAGGATTCTTAAATGCCAGATTCTTCTGTCCCTTCACAGCAAAGATGTTTTTGTGCCGCAGGAAGTGACTTCTTTGAGAAAAGAATTGCAGCTTGGTGTTGCTTTCTCCCCCCCTGCTCTTTTTAGGCCCGGCCAGCAGCTGCAGGGGGGCTGGGGGCAACATTCTCTGGGTCCCGGGAGGTAGGGTAGGTACAAAAGCCTTACCAGAGTTTCTGGGGAGCAGTCTCTGGTTGTGCCAGCTAATGGCAGCATGCAGGCAGGCAAGACACCACACAGTTTCTGAGGGTGCTGATCAGATGAGCTTTATTCGGGGTCCCACACCGGGGGAGTGCAGCTTGGCTCCCAAAGGAGAGGCAAGAGGCAAGAAGGCCAAGGCCACAGCCAGGCCCAGGCCAGGCCCGGGCCCAGAGCCAGGCCCCAGCCAGAGGCAGAGGCAGAGAGGGCCAAGGCCAGAGCCAGAGAGCAGAGACAGAGCACAACCTCCTGGTTCAGCCTAATGAGAGAGGTCCTGCCAGAGGGCGGATCTAAGGCTTGGACCAATGGGATACTGATAGGGGAGGAGAACACAGCTTAGGAACTAATGGGAACAGAAGGTAGGAGGGATTGGGTAAGCCATTGAGAGAGGATGAGGTGATGGACAGGGGTTACAATGAACACATTCTGGCGAGAGATTACAACTTACACATTTTGGGGGGAAACAGAACAATCATTTAAGAAGGATGAATCACCACAGCTCGGAGTAAGAGTTTCTGAAAGGGACCAAGAGTTGCCAGCACTTGCTCCAGGTGCTCCTGCCAACAGCCCCTGGAGGAGGGAGCACAGCCCCCTCTCCCTCTTTGGCTCCCTCTGGCAGAGAAGCCCCCCGGGGCACAGGTCTCTGTGGCTGGAGATGAAACCAGCACTGCCAGGGCTCAGGAGCTGGCAGGTCTGCTTGAGTGGGGACTCTGCCACACCTGCTGATGTCAGTGCTCCCCGGGCCCCAGGGCTCAGAGCAGCATTGGTGCCCTGGCCCACACGTTCCTTGTCTGTGTCACACCCGTGGGTTTAGGATGGCCACCAGTCAGGACGTGTCCCAGGGGGGCTCTGCCAGCTTCTGTGGAAGGCCCCGTGCCCTTCCTGCTGCGGCTGCGCCGGCAGCCCTGGGGGCTCCTTCTGCTGCCCTGAGCGCGCAGAGCAGGGCAGCGTTTGCTGATGGTTTCAGCCGTTCCTAAAGATCCCGTCGGGCTGTCTGAGACACTTGGGGTGAGAGATTCCTTCCAACCTGGGCCGCTTTGGGTGGGCTGGGGCCTGTCCCAGGGCAGGTGGCAGTGTGTGCAGGGGCCGTTTGTGGAACGTTGGAGCTTGGTCACCATGTCCATGGAATGGACAGGGTGCCAAGGGGCCCTTTGTGACACGCGGTGACCTAGGTGCTGCTGGTGACACTGCCACCCACAGTGCTTGGAGCACGCGACGGGACAGGACGTGCCAGAGTGGTGCTGAGAGGAGCCCCCCCACAGCACACTCGTTCGTGTCCGACCCAGAGCTTTTCCAAGGCGCAATTCCTGCAGCTGACCTCACAGCCAGACTGCAGGACTTGGTGACTCGCAGCCTTTTTGAGGCATCTCCTATCCCTGTGGCCTGTGCCTTCCAGGCCAGCCCGTGGGATTGGGTGACCTTAACCTTTTACAAGGAATCTCCTGTCATTGTGGCAGGAGCCCTCAAGACCAGAGTGAAGGACTTGCTGTCCTGCAGCCTTCCTGAGGCATCTCTGTAGCAGGTGCCATCAAGGCACAACTGCACCACTTGTTGACTCTGAGCTCTCCCGAGGCATCTGTCTAGAAGGTGCCCTCGAGGCCAGACTGTGGCATGGCGGGCAGATTTCTCAGCCTCTTCAAAGTCTGCAGGGGGAAAAAAAAGAAAGGCCTTGGAGCTGCCCCAGACCAACAGCCTGAAGAGCCGGAGCAGTTCCAGCCACTGCAGGACGGTGAGTGGCAGAGCTTGGTCACCAGGCTAATGACAGCAGCCAGATTGCCCCATCCCATCCCATCCCGTCCCCTCCCATCCCATCCCATCCTATCCCATCCCATCCCATCCCATCCCCTCCCATCCCATCCCATCCCATCCCATCCCATCCCATCCCATCCTGTCCCATCCCGTGCTGTCGTGTCCTGTCCCTTCCAATGTCAACATACCCCTGGACAGGATGGAAGAGGGGCTGGGGCTGCCCCCCGCACTGGCCGTGCTCCATCCCCTGGGGCATCCCGGGGCTGTCCCTGCCTGGGGAGCGCAGGGCTGGGCTCTGTTCTCCAGCCTCTCCTGCAGCCCCTCAGCTCTGGCTGTGCTCGCTCTTTGCCAGATGCAGCCATGGAACGTACGGCAGAGCAGAAGCCCACCCGTGGCTGCTTCCACAGAACACTGAAGGTACCTGCAGCCATCCCCACCTGGGCTGGGCCTGCTGTCACTGCTCGGCCGAGCACTGTGCTTGGAGCACTCCATGGAACATCCCTGGCATCCCTGTCCTTTGCTCTCCTGCAGATGTTCCGCAAGTTGGTGCCCATTCGGCGTAGAAAGACCAGCACGGCAGCAACTGAGGGCACAGCCGAGCCTGACTGCGGGCTGACCGAGCTCCAGGCAGAGCCTGATGTCAGCCCAGGTTTGGCTGAGCCCTCACAAGACTCAGACACTGCAGTGAATGACGACAGGGCAAGGGCAGTGACTGAGGACGTGGCCATCAGAGACGCCAAACCCAGAGAGACTCAGGACACCGCAAATATGGGCAGTGTGCACGCTGCCATGATTCATGCTCCCCCTGCACATCTTCCCAAGGAGAATGCTGTCTCTGCTCAGCAGCAGGTAAGCAGCCTGGGGCCAGGGCTCGAGGCCTGCCAGGATCATGTGTCCCCTCCAACCACGGCCACTGGGCCCTGTCAGCCTTTGAGGCCAGCACAGTTTGGCGGGAAGGGAGGCACTTCTTGGGGAAAGCTGGGGAAGTTGCTCCTTTGGTCAGCGCTCCAGGTCTTCCGCATGCCTCCTGCAGGTGCCAGACATTGTCAGGAGCATTCACCAGAGTCTGGCATCCCGTGTAAATGTGGATGCCAGGCTGCGCATGAACATTGTGAGCCTGGCTGAAGAACACGCAGCTGACGTGGTGCTGACCCTGCTGCGCTGTGCCCCAACGTGTGACAGGTACAGGCCCCACCTGCCTTGAGAGCTCAGGGCTCACCAGCCTTTAGGGCCATTGCCCTGCACAGCCTGTGCAATGGGGTCTGCCAGACAGGCAGAGAAGTCCAGGACCCTCGGGCCCCTCTGTTTCCCAAGCCTGCTGCCATGCTCCCTCCCCGCCCTTCAGGGCACCGGGGCTCTGTCACCTGAGCCCCCGCAGCTGCACAGGGCATGCTGCTGTGACTGAGACACCCCTGACACAGAGCTCTGATCCCACAGAGCTGCTGCAATGATGTGGACAGCCATAGGCTCGTCGGGGCCCACAGTGGAGAAGGTGCTGCCAACACTGGTCTGTGTAATGGAGCACTGGCCATTATACAGGATGAGCACGTCGGATGGGGACTACAAGGACGTTTTTGCCCTGGCTGTGAGTTTCTGGGCCTTTGCTCGCCCCCAGGTCGCCTCTCCAGCAGCTCTCCATCCTCTCCCTGCCTCAGGCGCTGGGCTGAAACCTGGGCTAGGGGCAGGCTCAGGGGGCACCAGGCCTGCGGCTCCCCCCCAGGTCTCCCCTGAGGCCCTGCCACACGGACACCTCGGCACTGAGCACTGTCTTGGGCTGCTTCTTTTGCAGGCAACTCTGGCGCTCTGGGTGATTGTCCAGGTGCCTCAGTGCTACAAGGCGATGCACCTTTATTCAGCCCGCCTGTTTGTGGCTCTGCTCTTCAGCGTTGTCCTCAGCACACAGCAGATGCCACCAGAGGAAGTTAGGAACTTCTGGAGAGAGTGCCAGGAGGAACAGCGCCTTCCGGAGGAACAGCGCCTTCCCAGCAACCCCAACAGGTCCCAGTCCTCCTGTCCTTCCCATGCCCTTGTGGCCAGCACCAGTGCTCCCAGTGTGACCTGGGCTTTGCTGTGCACACAGGTTTGCAGTGCAGGCCATGAAGGCTCTGCTCTGCCGGATGCAGTGTGACAAAGCAGTGATGGCAATGGAGCGCAAGCGCGGCTGGGACACGCTGCTGTGTGCTGATACCCAGCACTATGCCGTGGGTCTGCTGGCCAGGTGAGAGCCCCTTCTCCCCGCTGCCCCTGGCAATTGTGCCCTGTGCCCGGGGTGCCCCACACAGTCTCTGTGGTCCTGGGCCTGAGGGCCTTGTCCCTGAGGCATGGCCGAGCAGAATGGAAAAGGCTGGGAGAGGAGGGTGCCCAGAATGGGCTGCCTTGCAAAGCACTCACATCCCTTCTATGGATGCTGAGGAAAGATCACACCTCTGTAAGTCAGTTCTGGGAAAAGTTTTCCCCTCCCACCTCAGGGTCTTGGTGTCTTTTTCCTCCTGTCAGGGAGATGCGTGGTGACTTGATCCCCTTCTGTTCCCACATCGCACTCCACTTGCTCCAGCTGCTCAGGACAGAGGAGCCATGCTGGGATCTCCCCTTCCTGGCATTCCTTGTGGAGGTGAGCCTGATGGCCAGCCCCAGCTTGCTGAGCTGTCTCCCAGCTCTCTGCCCTCTGACAGCTGCAGCTGCCTGGGACGGTGCCCGCGCCCTGTGCTGCTGCCTGGGTCTGGCCCTGTGCGGTTCTGGGCTCCTGCCAGCCAGGTCCCCTGTCACTGCCCTGTGCCTTTCAGGTCCTCGAGTGCCTGCACTTGAAAGAATGTGGTGGCAGCATCCTGAAGGTCATGTCCAGGTACCTGCACAGCAAGTGCAGGCAGAGGTGTTGCTTGGCACTCCGAGGCCTCGTGGTGCTCAGCAAGGATCCCTCGATGGTGAGAAGGTGGCAGTGGCTGAAGCTGCACTGGGGAAAGCAGCCCTTTGGGCTGGCTGGGCTTCAGGAGCTGAGGCAGCTGCTTCCAGCTCTCCTGCCTCCCGGCTCAGCTGCCTGAGTGCTTTGGGACAGGCCTTTGGGCTCTGGGCCCTGCAGCAGCAGGGTGGGGTTGCAGTGCCAGGACAGTGTTAGTGGTGCAGCCGTTCATGGCTCCCAGCCACAGCCTTGTGTTCCATACAGGCCAGACCTATACGCAGCATGTCTCAACGCCTTCTGGAGCTGCTGAGGGATGAAGACGGAGAGGTGGTCAGAAAGGCCCTCTCTGTCTTCATGAATGTGCTCAAAAACAAAGACCACCCCATATCCAGCACCGCCGCCCCAAAGCTTGCTGAGCCTCTCCTGCAACTTTTTGAAAATGTAAGGCTCTGTGCCCCCCGCCACGGGCACTGGCTGCTGCCTGGAAATCTTGTGCTCGGTGGATTGTCACGCCTTTCCCCATGTGGGCTGGAGAATTTGGTGCTTAGGGCTTTTCCTCTTCCTTTCCTCCAGGACAACAGCCATGTGCAGGTGCTCTCTGTTCAACTCCTTCACAAAGTGATGGAGTTGGTGGTGGACGAGGGGGAAAAGGCTCTGGAGAGAATTGTGAGCCAGAGCCTGCTCCCACTCTTGTTCCACTGCCATGATGAGAACCAGCGCATGGTGAAGGTGAGGATTTGTGTGATGCTGCTGCATCACTGGGAGGGGGCTCAGCTGCCTCCTGCCCTGGCACCTGCTGGGCTGCAGCCTCTCACTGGCCTTGGCACAGGGACGAGTGTGCTGTGCCCTGGGCTGTGGTGCCATCTCTGCTTCTCTGCTGCTCTCCAGGCCTCTCGGGAAGCGCTGCATTTTGCAGCGGGGCTTTTGCACAAGGCGGATCTCCAGAAGGCGCTGAAGACAGAGCAGCCTCTGACAACTGTCGAGCATCTGGTAAGGACGGCCTGGAGACATCCCAGCCTCAGCCCGGACAAGCCCCAGCCCCCGGTGCCCTGTGTGTGGGGCTGGCAGCTGTGGCCCCTGCCCAGTGCAGCACCCAGGGGTGCCAGCCTGCGCCCCACATACTGCTCCCTTCCCTGGGCCGCGCGGGCTCTGCTCCAGGCTCCTGTGGCCCCGATGCGGCCGGGTGCCAATAGAGCCCAGCCTAGCAGGGCTGCGGGGTAGAACCACGGCTCCCCGGGCAGCACCCGTCCCTCTGCCCCCTCCAGAGCCCGGCGCCAGCAGCTGCTGGCCAGGCCTCAGGGCTGTGCGTGAAGGGCAGGCCGGGGCTGGGTGCAGAGAGCACCCGGCCGAGGGGCTGAGCCCAGACCAAGCCTTCCCTCCTGCCCCTCTCTCCAGCTGGCAGAGGACGAGAGCCGAGCAGCGGAGTACCTGCGCCAGGCTCTCGAGTACGTGGACAGCCCACAGGAGCCCCTGCGAGAGGCGGCCATCAGCTTCATGGGTGAGCCACGAGCCCGGGCTCCGTCCCCGGCCCGCCACAGTTCGGCCCCAGCCCCGGCTGCTGCCCCGGCAGCGCCCTCCGGGCCCGGCGCCGTGGAGCCCCGCCTGCCCTCGGGGCTGTGCTGCCCCTCGCAGCCGTGCCCTTGGGCGGCGGCAGGCAGCAAGGGCCCGGGCTGAGCCCTGCCGGGGCAGGGGGCCGTGTGGCCACAGGGCTGGCAGTGCCGTCGGCAGGGAGCTGAGACAGGTTCTGTGTTCCCAGGGACCGCCGGGCTGTTCCTGACGAGCAGAAGGCTGAGCTCCAGGCCCACAGTGAGGCGTGAGTGAGGGCAGCGGGCTGGCAGCAGGGGCTGGCAGGGGGAGCTGCGATGCCTGGGCAGGGAGCTGCAATCCCTGCTGTGGCTGCCAAGGGCTTTGCTCCTTGTGTGGATGAGGCGTGGTTTTGAGCAGAGCACAGAGATTTCAGGGGTGTGGGTCGGGGGATTCATGGCCAGCACCTTCTGGCATATTCCATTGTCTCCTGCTCCCTTCTGGCCATGGCGAGAGCTGGGTGGGATGGCCCTGGCAGGAATGTCTCCTTGGGTTCCTTCAGATCTGGGATCTGTCTGTGGCTCTTCCAGCCCTTCAAGGCCTGAGAAGAGACAACAGCCCTTGCCAAACAAACATAGTAGTTCAACAGATATTCAACAAAATATCTGCAGAACTGTGTTTATTTGGAAGAAGAATTATTGCTCCTTAAATTCCTGAAGATACCGTGGAGGAGGAGACCACCTAGAGAGCAGAGGAGACCAGCTGGAGCTCCAGGCACAGCAGATGATTGGCACAGCTGAGCCTGTGGGAAGCTCCCATAGCTCTTGCCTTATCCCTCCCTGTGGACAGCTCCCGCTCACAGCCCTTCAGACCCTGCCCATCCCCTTTCTTCCCTCCCAGTTCATCCCTTTGCTTCGCATTAGTTAATAAACACTTTGGCTTCTTCGCTTTACCTGCATCTCTGTGGAGCTGAAGCGGTGCAAAAACAAAGGCCCCTGCTGCCGTTCTCTCCTGCACTCTGTTTTGTGCAGAGACACAGAGGAACGAGCGCAAATCCGGCTGGAAAGGTCCGGTTCCACAACATTGTGGAATTAAATATCTTGCTGAACACTCTGAAGGCCAGTAGTGGGACAAGGAGCCTGTGTGTCAGGGACCAAAGTTATCTCTAAGGCCCTGCCATATTTGGTCTGCTCTTGTGCACGTCAACAAGATTTTAGCAGCTTTTCCCACCTCTACACCGCAGGAATTCATGGATCTGGTGGATAAGGAATGCTCATCCCAAATTTTCTGCCCATTTGTCTAGGAACATTCCAATGACAGTGCTGATGCAGCTTGTGCTGATTCAGTCTCCTGAGGTTTTTTGTGATATTTTTTGGGGATTTCAGCGGGCTGGGAACCGGGGAAGAGAGGCAGGACACAATCGGGATCTAGAAAAATCCCGTATAGCACAGGAAATGAGAATGAAGTAGAAACAAGCACACAGGAACTGGAAAAGAAAGAATTTTTAAGAAGCAAAAATAGGGAAAATCACAGGAAAAATAAGGATAAAATTCCAAACAAATCCACTGTGAGAGAATAACTTGGAGGTGGAATAGGAGAAATTCCAACACAACGGGGTACAAGGGCCTGGGAGGGATCAATTTTTTGGTTTTCTTTGGAAACTTTTTAGGTTTATTTTAAATTTCATTGGATTTTTTTCCAAGAAAACCCCTCTTTTCCTTTCTGACTGGACTGGAAGTCGCCTCCTGTTCATACAGTGCTGGTTTTTCCCATTGTCATCCCTGAATATTCTTAGAAACTTACATAAAATTGTGAAAATGATGATGGACTGTGGCCTTTTTTCAATTCCTTTACTTGAGATGCAATTGCAGTGAAAAGAAGAGGAAAAAACTGATTAGAAAACGGGGGAAAAAAAAGAAAAATCAGGATTTTACCATGTATCAGTGCCTGGCTTTTTGTTATAAAGCTTTGTTTGTCTAGTGCTCTTTTTGCTGTAAAATAGATTGTAGGACACCTTGAGTAGGTTAAAAAAGGATTAAAAAATGAAATTGAAATAAAACAAAAACTACATTTGGCTTATTTTTCACAGGAGGAAGCCTTTTATATCACAGAAAAAAAATTTAAAGTATTTTAAAAGGAGGAATAATAATAATAATAATAATGATAATAATAATAAATTGTCAAGATACTGAATATTTCTTCTTTGTAGATTTTTTGGAGAGTAAAATTTGGTATTTTATTTTACTACTTAAAAGATGTTATTTTGCCATGTGTTATCCTGAAGATGAAAACTGCTTGGGTTAATTGGGTTTTTTGGTTTTTTTCCCTTTACCTGGCAGGAGTTTTTCTGGTGGAAAATTAAAAGGCATTGAAAATTTAAAAAAGAAAAATGGGGGCAAAAAGAAAAAGGGGGGAAAGCAGAGGAAATTTTTTTTTAAAAAAAGCTGAAAATTTGATAAAAAATATATTAAAAAAAAAAAAAAAAGAAAAAAGAAAGTTACACTTTGTGTCCAATATGCACCTGACTGCCTTGATTTTTCCGTGGTTTTTGGTGTATTCCTGAGTTGTAGAGTTGCCTGGATGGGATGTTGAGCTTGTTGGAGATTCCGGAGCCACCGGAGCCATTCCCAGTTTTCCTTCTGACTTGTAGTACCCAATGCCATCAAGTACATGTCCATTCTGTAGCAATAAATGTGCCATTTTTCTAAGTTCTTGACACCCAGAATGATGTTATTCCATGGGAGCTTGGGAGGGGAACTGGAGGATTCTAAATTCCCAATGCCTGGAATGCCGTTATTCCATGGGAATTTGGGAGGGGAACTGGAGGATTCCAAATTCCTGATGCCTGGAATGGCATTATTCCATGGAAATTTGGGCAGGGAATGGGAGGATTTGATACTCCTGACACCAGGAATGCCATTATTCCATGGTTTTGGTGGGAATTTGGGAGGGGAACGGGAAGATTCAAAATTCCCAACAGAATGTTGCTATTCCGTGAGGATCTAGGAGGGGAATTGGAGGATTAAATTCCTAGTGCCAAGAATGCCATTATTCCATGGGAGTTTGGGAGGAGAGCTGGAAGATTCTAAATTTCTGACACCTGGAGTGTCATTATTCCATGTGAAATCTTGGAGAAGAGCTGAAGGAGTCAAAATCCCTGACACCAGGAATGCCAAATTCCATGGTTTTGGTGGGAATGTGGGAGGGGAACTGGAGGATTCAAAATTCCCAGTGCCTGGAATACCATTATTCCATGGGAATTTGGGAAGGGAACTGGAGGATTTGAAATTCCCAATGCCAGGAATGCCATTATTCCATGATTTGGATGGGACTTTGGGAGGGGAACTGGAGGATTCAAAATTCGTGACAACCCAGAATGTCGTTATTCCATGCAAAATTTGGAAGGGGAGCTGGAAGATTCCAAATCCCTGATGTCAGGAATGCCAAATTCCATGGTTTTGGTGGGAATATGGGAAGGGAACTGGAGGATTCTGAATTCCCAGTGCCCAGAATGCCAAATTCCATGGGTTTGGTGCGAATTTGTGAGGGGAACTGGAGGATTACAAGTTCCCAATGTCTGAAATGCCGTTATTCCATGGTTTTGGTGGGAACTAGTGAGGGTGATCCAGCTGATCCGTTGTCTTCTGCTCCCTCCTGGGCCTTGCCATTGAGAACTGAGTTGTGGATGCTGCTATGGATGCAGTATCAGAATGATTTTAAAAAGCTGTTTTTAGTGTAGATGCACAATGTTAAAGCTAAATTGTAGAAACAAATCAGAGAATCAATTAACTTGAAACAACCTCCAAGATCATGGAGCCCAACCTTTCCCTGATCCCCACTTGGCCCCCAGTCCAGAGCAGTCCCTGTTAAATCACAAAATCCCAAATACACTGGTGTGTGTAGCTCCCATCCTTGTGCCATTTGCTGGTTAATAAATGCATTGCACCTTTGGCACATTAGGGCAGCTTAAAATTTCCTGTAATGAGCACATTCAAAAGTGTCAAATGTTACCTCTCTCCCTTCCCTCAAGTTTCAAAGAAAACTATTTCTAGGGGGATGTAGTCAGTCCATTACCAACACTGAGCACGTTCTAATTAAATTAAGAGGTCCTCTAGGAAACTTCTGTTCTCATCCTGATCAGAAATCGCCAGTTCAGAACCTGCCAAGAATCAAGATTTCTGATCATTTAAGAGCGTAATAACTAGGAAAAAAAAAAATAATGGCAGCCCGCCAGCCAGCTCCCCACACCTGGGCTCTGCAAATGTAGTCTGGGGTGCTAAAGCTGTTTGGTGAACCACACCTGAGGAATTCACTTCTGGCAGGCTGGTGGAAAAGGTAGAAAGACTTGGGCAAACACTTCAACTTCCTGACATAGTTGTGCCCAAAGGAAGCCTCCTGATGGGCTTTCATTCATGAATATTTTAATGTTTTACAGCTTCATGGGGCAGGAACAGAGAGGGCTCATAAAATGATTCAGGGCTAAAGCATGGTTCTATTTAAACCAATCATTTTATGATTAACACGATGAAGAAAGGCCCTGTCCCTTCCACAACTAAAGATCATCAGTAATGATCTTTAACAAACAACCCCCTTGTCTTGGTTTTGAAAGAAGACAGGTATCTGCTAAAGAGAGGCAGGGCCTCTCTTGGGATGGATAATTCAAATCCCCTTCCCTCAAATTATTATAATTTAGAAGAAAAAATTAAAACGGCTCTCAGGCAGAGATATGGGGATAGGAATAACAGTTCTTTACTAATAGTATAACAGGGCAAACAAACAACAACAACTACAGCAATTAATAGCGAAAACAGAACTAGGGACCTTGATAGGAGCTTGGTCTTACAAAACCCGGGGCAGTCTGGTCTCTGGGGACTCCAAAAAAAAAAGGTACCAAGCTGGAACGGCGGGGTATCCTGGGCTGGTGGATCGGATGAAGTTCGGAGCTCCGTCGGTGGTCACTGGGGGACAGGGGTGTCCGGCAGGGAGGGCAGTGCGGGGCCGCGGTGCAGAGCAGCTCTAAAACAGCGCCGAGGCAGTGGGACAGGGCTGAGACAGCTCCAGCAGGCTAGAAAAAGGAGAAATCAGGATCTTCCTGGACACACGAGCAGATGATAGTAGCTCTCTTCAGAATCAGATCCCGGTGGTGCCAGTGAGAAGCTCACGCAGCAACGGCAGCCTCGTCCTCTCCCGACGCAGACCACACTAAAAGTGAAGCTGCCCCCCAGCCCCCGTCTTTCTCCCCCACCTCGGGGGGAAACTCGCAGAGACAAAGGGTGTAGCCAAGTGCCAGCTTCAACCCAGCCTCCATGCTTTGTTTCACCTGAGCACTGATAAGTACCCAGCAATTAGTTGCCTTGCAACCCTTGGGAAAAAATTCTATAGGTGAAAAAAAATAAACAAGTCTAACCCCCAACACACCCCTCTATGACCCACACTGGGGAATGGCCATATAAGTGTGGGGATTGCAGGAAGAGCTTCAGCTGCAGCTCTCACCTGATCCAGCACCAGGTGATCCACAAAAGAGACAGGCCCTGTGAGTTTCCCAAGTGTGGGAAGAGGTTTCAGACCAGCTTCAGTCTCCTTCTGCACCAGCAGATTCACAGAGAGGCCTTTCTGCTGCCCCAGCTGCAGGAAGGGCTTCAAGCACAACTCCATCCTCATCACCCACTGGAGCATCCACACTGGGGAGAGGCCCTACATGTGTCAGGAATGTGGGATGAGCTTCAGCACAAGCTTCAGCTTGATCTGTCACCAGAGGATTCACACCAGGGAATGACCCTACAAGTGTCCCCAGCTTCTCCAGGAGCTCTCACTTGACAAGACACCAACAGAAGCACCAGTAAGGAAAGCCCTGCGAGTGCCCTGACTGTGGGAAAAGTATTGTGCAGTGCTCAAACTTCATCCCCCGTGAGAGGACCCACATTGGGCAGAGCCCTGGTGACCCACATTCCCTGTGACCCACATTGGGAAGACATCTGGCTGGTTATCCTTTTGGTTGGGCCCTAATTTTCTGCTGATTTATCTTCATTCTTTTAAAACACCCAAGATAGAACTAAAAAGAAAGAAATTGATCAAAGATGTCTAAAGTGCCACTATTTCACAGGTATTTGAGGGGGAATTAAGGGTTTGGGGACATAGTCTGGAAGATTTATGGGTTCTTGGGGGATTTGGGGCAGTGTTCTCCATGTCTTTGCATTCCAAAAGCCAAGATGGATCGATCTGTTACCTCTAAATGATTCAATCCCCCTGAAAACAACTCAATCTTACTCCAAGAGGGCTCAATCCCTTCTCAAAAAGACTTGTTCCCACCTCAAAAATCTCAGTCCCATGCTGAAACAACTCAATTCCACAGCCTCCAGGGTCCGATGGGGTTCGGAGGAGATTGAGAGAAGTGAGATCCAAATTTAAGGGTGTGGGATGGAGATAATGTGGGGCTGGGTGAGTGGGATATATTTTGATACTAAAAAAAAAATTTCAGAATTATTGATTCCTGTTCCATTCATTTTCCACCAGTTGCAGTTTGTTTTTCAGAGTGCCACCTTCTCAGCTGATTGTGTTTGTGTCCTCCTTTCTCTCCTGCCTTTCTCTGCCTGCTCTGTTTTTCTCACAGTGTCTTTCTTGAGTCAGGGCAGCTCCCACCAAAGATCCTCCCCTGATCTAATTCCCAATCAAAGAGCTACAACACCCATGGGTGAAAATCTGAAGGCTGGAAGTGAAATGTCACTGTAAGATCTTGATCTACTTGGTTTTTGGCTCTTTCATAAGAGCTTTGCCTTCGAGGCTTGGCTACACCCCTTGAGAGCACAGGAACTGTGATAAGGAGGGGCAGCTGCTTGGAGGAGGGAGGGCCCACTGGCAGCCCCATGAGCCTGGCCCTTTTCCTGATCCTTATCCATGACTTAGATAAGCTTTGCCTCCTGAAGATGCCACCTTCCCACTGGGGAACAGCCTCACCTTATCCATCTGTCCCTCTTCCTTTCTGCAGAGATGAAAGGAGACAACGTGCTGCAGGCGAGGTTTCCTGGAGGAAGCAGTGGCTCCATGGCAGCCTCTGCTGCAGGAAGGGAGGCGATGCCAGGCACAGGCACAGGAGGTGATTGCTGTGCCTCTGGGCTTGAGCCCTGCTGAGGCTGGAGCTGCCACCTCTGCTGCTTGGCAGTGCGGGCACAGCCCGGACAAGAGCGGCACAGCCCAGAGGAATTATCCCCAGCAGGCTCAGGGCACTCGGGTACTGAGCAGCCCTGCAGGGCTCCCTGCGTGGGAGACACGGCCCCAAACCTGGGAGGGGCTGCAAGGGGTGCCCGTGGTGGGGAAAGGGCAGAGGGGCAGAGCAAGGCTGCAGTGTGTCCTGAGAGGGCCTGGCTGTGTCCCCTTGGGCTGGGGGAGCTGTCCCAGCAGAAGGAGGGAAGGAGCTTGGGAGGGAAGGAGGGATGGTTGTGGCACTGCCTGCTGCAGTTTTCCCCAGGGCTTTAGGGAGGCTTTCCTCTGGGAAGGAGAGAGCCCCAGGGGGCCTGGGCTGCCCCTCCAGGGATGTTGCACAGGGCAGGGAAAGAGTGTGGAGGGTGACCAGAGCCAGCCCAGAGCTCCCCAGGCCCCTGTGCAGTTTTGGCCATGTCCAGTGACATTTGGCTCCCACAGCCTTACCCAACTCCCTGGCAGTGCCCAGTTCCCTAAGGCAGAAGGGGATCCCAGCCCACCCTGAAAAACGTTCTCATCTGTGCTCCCTTCTGGATCAGGCTGCTAGGAAGGCTTGTCCAGCAGCTTGGCTCAATGAAGTCTTGCAGCCTCTGAAGTCTCCTGCATGTATGTTGTCAAAGTTCCTAAATGAATGATCATTGACAACCTGGCAGGAATCAGGTGACAGAAGTTTCTGTGGCTGTTGAGTTACAGGTGTGTCTGCAGAGAGGACTGTTCACACTCCTTTGTTGGTTGCTGCAGGCAAGCCCAGCTCCCATCGCAGGCGTGAGTAGTGTGTCCCTGCTGACCCCACAGGCTGAGCTCTGAAGTTTGTGGAGCACAGCACGGGCTCACGCTCCCCATTGCTCCCACAGATGCAGCCGGCACCACAACAGAGGATGACAAGATCTGGAAAAGCAGGAGAAGAGTTTTCTGCTGGGGACCACGATGTTTGATGAAGTTAATGGGCATTGTGGCTGGTGGGGCACTTTTCCAGACAATGTGTTTTGCCGGCATCTGGTATTGCTGGAAGAAAAAATGGTGAGTCTTTTGCTGATCTTTACCTCAAACAGCTTCCTTTAAAGGCTGCTGGTTGTTAGGGAACATTCCCAGTGGTGCTGCTGTGGCCCTGTGGATAGTCAGTGGTTGTCCAAATAATTCTGCTGGGGGTTCTGCTGCTGCCCAGTGCTTTCATTGGCCTCTTCATTGCTGGCCCTTGTCCTGGGGAGCCCGCTGGGGCTGCAGCCAGTGCTGGCTCCCACTGAGGCTGCCTGGCCAAGAGCAGCCCCGGGGCAGCGGGCAGAGGCAGAGCAAGGTGGGCAGGAGAAAGAGCGGGGCCCAGCTTGCCCTTGCAAGGCAGAGGCGCTCTGGGGCTCTCTCCTGGCCAGGGCCCCTGCCCAGAGCCAGGCCCTGCTGGCCGGGGCCTGGAGGGGCAGCTGTGCAGCTGGGCCAAGCTGTGCCAGCAGCTGCAGCCGTGCTGGGGAGCCGTGCCAGCTCTGGGCCCTGCTGTGCACGAGGGTCCCTGTGTGCCAGCGCCAGCGGGGGCCTCAGACACCTCCTCTCTCCACAGGAGCGCCTCTGCAGCTTCACCAGAGCAGCCAAACACCGCAGTCAAGGACAACTGGACCTGTCCTTCCCCATCTCCAATCCAGTTTCCACCGTCCCTGCCAAAGCTGCATTATAAGCTGATTGCTCTCCCGCCCCCACCTAGAACAGGAACCTTTGACCCTGAAGGTGCTGGCCCTGGTTTCCGGCCAGAACAGGAGTTGCAGCCCTCCTGCCAGGGCATGCTCCTCTTGAGCAACACCGTCACCTTTGGCCTTCAGCCCTGCTGTTTCTGGGGTACCACCTGGAGCACTGGTGGAGCTCCTCCTCAGGACACAGCCAGGGCTGGGCAGGCTGCATCCAGGCATGGGGCTCTGTTAACAATATGTAGTATTTGTTTTACATTTATAGAAATTAGACATTTATAGAAATTAGACATTTTTAGAAATTAAAAATTGTAAAAAATATTTGTAGTGGTGCGTTTTTGGGTTTGTACATTATATTTAAATCTGTATTGTTAATGTTTTATATAATGGAATGTTCCATGTTTCCCCATGTTTCCCCCTGTTTCCCCACTTGTTTGGTATGTACCCACATGTTCGCCCAGAGACTGTGTTGCGTCAATCATTTGTATCCTTTGCCCTCGAGTCCTGTCACTCTCAGGGTGGCCTCTCCCTTGTTCCAGAAGGTTCGGGGAGGTCAGCCCCTGATTGGGTCAGGCTCAAGGGAACTCCCTCCTTCCTCCTATGATTTGTTCCACAAGTTGTCTCTCTCTTCCTTAGCCACACCTGTCTTGCTTGCTATTGCTCACTTGTTCGGTACACCCCTCAACTCCTCCCCTCAATAAAAGCTGTCTCCCAGGCAGAGATCCTGGCTCTGCTGGGGCAGTGTCTGGAGGGCACACACCTTCAATAAAAGCCTGCTGTGACACCCCACTGGAGTCCACCTTTCTTCTCTTGCTGAGGCCGCCTTCACCACCGCCAGGATCAACAGCAGCTGACCCACCGGGTGGGTCTCTCTGGCCACCCTGCTGAGACCCTACCGAGGTCTGGGATGGTTTCCTGCCAGGGCAGCTGGGACAGGCTAAGAAGCAGCCAGAGGATAGGCAAGGAAACATGCCTCAAATATTTAAAGTTTCTTTGTAGAAACAAAGCCTAAAATGTTCCTTAATTTTTTGCAAAATTGCTCCAAATTATTCAAATTAGTTTTACACTTCTAGAATAAAAATAAGAATCTTTTACCCTTCTAGAATAAAATAAAAATATGATTGCAGTGAATTGGTAATCGTTACTTGAGGAAGAAATGAGACACCCAGCCTGCTGCGGAGGCACTTCTCCCACTGGACATTGGTACCTATAGTCACATCCAAATTACCTAAAACCATTTCCCAGATATATTCTGGGATTTTTGACAAGCTCACCTCTTAGTCTTCAGAGGCAAACTTTGAGCACAGTGGGAGTCCAAGTCACCATCTTTGCTTCTGGAAGAACTCCCTCTGTTCCAGGGCAGGGCGTTCTCTCAGCTTCCTGCTGCCCCCGGGCTCTCCTCCCGGCCTCTGGGCTCTGTTGGGTGGCACAGCCTGTGCCAAGGGGCGCCAAGGTGCCTGCAGGCCCCAGCTCTGGGGGAACAGAGAACGTCCTGGCCATGTGCACCGTGCTGCCAGCTCAGCAGTGGAGCACAGCACGGGCTCACCCTGCCCATTGCTCTTGTAGACGCAGCCAGAATCACAACACGTGTTCCCAGCACCCACAAGGGCATTGGTTTCTGTCAGGGAGCACGCTGCTGGCTATTGGTAATGCCAGACCTGCCTTTTCTTTGGCCTGCAGGTGATGAGGGACCCCTGTAAGGCTGGCAGAAAACTGGGGTCTGTCCTGAGGCACATGGGCGGGCTGTTGGCTTTTGCAGTAAGACATGCAGGGTTTGGGTGCTTTGTAAGTGCTGCATGTGGCTGAGGCTGCTCGTGAGGTTCTGTGGGGATTTGGGGTCTCTCCTATGGCACACAGGTGACTGGAGACCTCTGTAAGGCTGGCAGGGGGCTTGAGTTCCTTGTGATTTACATGGCAGTCTAGTGGTTCTTGTCAAGGCCTGGAGAGGAGTTGAGTCCTTCCCAGGGTGGGCAAGGGGCTGGATCCTTTTGTGAGGCACACAAGGCTGTTGGGGGGTCTCTCCAAAGGTGTGCACGAATTCCTTTGTGGGGTACAAAGGGATATTTTGGGCTCTCCTAAGGTGTGCATGGATCTGTCATGAGGCACAAAGGGATATTTTGGACTCTCTCCAAAGCTGTACAGGGATCCCTCATGAGGCACAAAGATATTTATGGGCTCTCTGCTGAATGTGTGCAGGGATCCCTCATAATGCACTAAGGGATATTTTGGGCTCTCCTAAGGTATGCAGGGATCCCTCATAATGCACTAAGGGATCTTTTGGGCTCTCCTAAGGTATGCAGGGATCTCTTATGAGGCACAAAGGGATATTTTGGGTTCTCTGCTGAAGTGTGCAGGGATCTCCCATGAGGTGTGCGGCAGGGTTTAACCAAAGGGGCTTTGTTATTCTCCTCAGCACAGCAAAGGGCCACTGTAGGTGGAGGTTGCACAAAGGCCGAGTTCTGGCCCGCGGGCCCGGCGGCGGGCGGAGCCCATCCCTCGGGGGCCGGGCGGGCCCTCAGCAGCCGCGGCGCCCTTGTCGGGCCGGGCCCCGGCGGGGAAGGGCCGCGGCCCCGGCCTCGGCGGGGGCTGCCGAGCAGCGCCGGAGGCCCAACAAGGGCCTCGCTGCGCCCTGGCCCTGCGCTGCAGCCAAACGCACACAGAACTTTCGTCTCCATGCACGTGTGCATTGTCCCTGCCACTGCTGCACTACCAGCTCCCTGCTGTGCGCAGGCTGCCACCAGCACGCACAACAGGAGCCTCTGTCCCCAAAGGGAGCGGCCCCGGTGTCCGGCCAGGACAGGAGGTGCAGCCCTCGGGCCAAGTCAGGGTCCGGCAACAGCTCTGGGCCTCAGCTCTGCTGTTTGTGTGGTACCATCAGCGCTGGCGCAGCTCCTTGTCTGGGCACAGCCTGGGGTGGGCAGGCAGCAGCCAGGCACGGGGCTCTTGAGAAAAAGCCACGCCTTTTTGTCTTTGTCAAAATTAGAAACTTTAAGAAATACGTAGAAATTTTTTTTTTGTAGAAAGAAATCCCCAAATATGACATCTGTATTTCCACAGTAGTTAAGGATTTTCAAAAAGTAGCTTTATAATGCCAAAAAAGCCACACTGTTTTGTCTTTGTTTTACATTTTTAGAAAATAAAGATTTTTAGAAATATGTAGGGGTTTTTGTTTGTTTGTTTGGGTTTGTTTGTGGTTTTTTGGGGGGTTTGTTTGTTTGTTTGTTTGTTTTGTAGCAAGAAATCTCCAAATATGTCTTCCTTATTTCCATAGCAGTTTAGGATTTTTCAGAGTAGTTTTAGAATTCCAAAAAACTTAGAAGAATTTTATACTCATAGAATAAAAAATAGAGCTGCTTTTAATTGGTAATCTTTACTCAAGGAAGAACTGAGACACCCTAAGGCAGCCAGGCTACAGCAGGGGCTCTTTTCCCACTGGAGATTTGTACCTAGTCACAACCAAATGACCTAAAACCTTTTCCCAGATATTTTCCGGGATTTCTGACAAGCTCACCTCTTAGTCTTCAGAGGCAAACTTTGAGCACAGTGGCAATCTCCTGCTGTGCAGAAGGGTTCCTGTGTGCCAGCTGCAGCCGCAGCCGCCTCCTCTGCTGGTGCTCCTCTGCAGCTTCACAAGTAGGGCCAAGCACCTCAGTCTGGAAAACCTGGACCAGACATTTCACATCTCCATGCCCAATGTCCCTGTCACAGCTGCTTGACCAGCTTGTTGCTGTGCAGATGCTGCCACCACCCAAAACAAGACCCTGTGTCCCTGAAGGCACTGGCCCTGCTCTCTGGCCCGGACTGAAGGTGGGTCCATCCTGCCAGGGCAAGGCTTGGCTTAGCCCCCCTTCTGTTCCAAGAAAGAGATGGAGCTGTCACCCCAGTGTCCGTGTGCTCCCCCAGCCAAGCCCACAGGGCAGCAGCACTGGCTGAGCTCCGTGGCCGGGAGCAGCCGTGGATGCCCACGGTGTGGGCAGGCAGGAGCCAGGCAGGGGCTGCTGTCGCTGCTGGACACAAAATAAAGAGTACAGACTCCAATTCTTCTCAGAAGGCAGAGAGAATAGAAGGCTTTCTTTACAATTCATTCCGCCCTTTTATAACACCCTGAGCTACAAAGGCACATTATTGGTGTATAGGATTGAAACCTCTCAAATTTTATTGGTTACTTTACAGAAGTAGCAAACAACACCTGGAAAGAGGTGGTTCTGAGAAAAACAATATTGTTTACTTTCAATGCTATGAGAACAGAGTTATATACCAAAGGTTATTATAAAAAAAATTGTTGAGGGTTTTCCCTTAAGAACAAGCTAGCAGTTGTTAGCAAGCTAAAAAATTTTCTCAGACTCAAGAATATCAGGCCCACAGGCTGCAGTGACCAGCAGCGGGTCCCCGAAGGGCTGGGGGAGCCCATGCTGAGCATCCCTGGGCTGAGGGCACATTTCCTGCAGTGCCATCACCTGGGCCTGCCCCTCCTCCAGAGGCATGGCCCGGAAAACAGGGAAGCCATCGGGAGCATCTCCAGGGGCACAGCCTGACCAGCAATGGCACCAGGCAAAACAAAGGTTTTGCTGAGCCATGGCCCTTTGATGAAGCCAAACATTTACAATCAAGGCAGGCCATGGGTACAGATGGGGGAACACTCTGGGGCTACAGCTAAGGCCATGAGGTCACAGCAGGCTCTGAGGTGAGAGCAGGCTGAGGTCACAGCAGGCTCTGAGGTCACAGAGGTGCCAGAGCCCCGTGGCTGCACAGCCCCATAGCCACCGAGCAGTCGGTCCTTGGGCACAACTGCAGCGGCAGCAGCGGCGGCGGCAGCAGTGGTGCTGACTTTGGGACAGCGAACTCAGGACAGTGGTGGCAGCAGGAGTTGTGGGACTGGCAGAGGGCAAGGCAACATGGCCCTTGCTCTGCGCCTCTTCCTCCTGCTGCTCCTGGCAGTGGCCCTGCCTGGCAGGGCTGCCCAGGCTGCTCCGTGGCGAGCAGGTGAGCCGGCGGCCTGGCTGCCCTTTGCCGGGACAGTGCTCCCTTCTCCCTGGGAAGCCTTGGGGATGGTTTTCCCCAGGCCTTTAGGGAGGGTTTCCTCTGGGGGAGTGAGGGATGGGGGAACAGAGCCCCCAGGGGCCCTGGGCTGCTCCAGCTGTCCCTCTAGGGATGTTGCACAGGGCATGGAAAGAGTGTGCAGAGTGACCAGGGCCAGCCCAGAGCTCCCCAGGCCCCTGTGCAGCTTTGGCCATGCCCAGTGACATCTGGCTCCCACAGCCTTACCAGAGCCCTGGCAGTTCCCAGTTCCCTCTGGCAGAAGGGGATCCCAGCACTGCATGGAAATGGTTCTCATCTGTGCTCCCTTTTAGATCTGGTTCACAAGGTGGAATATTTCCAAGGGCTGGTGAATGATACTATGAAGAAATTGCAGAATGCTGGAGGCAAGTTATGAATTTCCCTTTTTACTGAAAGAATAATCAATCTCAAGCTGGCAAGAGCTCTCTCATGTGCCATTTTCATTAAGGACAACACAGGCTGGAAGGACTCTGCAAACCTTTCCCTAATCCCTTCTCGAGCCCTGAGTGATCCCCCAGGATGGCTGTCAGTGGGAGGGAGGAAGGAGCATTTAGCTGTCAATGCCCTTCCCGTGTGCAAGGCCAGGGTGTCCTTGCGTGTGCTCTGTGCAGCCACAGAGAAGAGCAGAGAGGGAAGGGGCCGGGCCCAGGGCTGTGCCCCGGGGCTGTGCCTTGTGCACCTCCTTGGCCGGCCCCAGGAGCCTGAGGCTCTCCCGCAGTGCCACTGGAGCTCTTCTGTCCTGCCTTTCTTTGCAGCCAAACCTGTTGCTGAAGGTGATATGGCTTCACAACCCACGTTCAGGATGATGCCCCTGGGAGATGGTGAGGGTAGGTCAAAGCCTTTCCCCTGGCAGAGCTGCCAGCTCAGAGCCCAAGCTGGCCCAGGGGGGCATCGCTGCAGGTGCCAGCACAGAGCCGTGCACGTGTGTGCCCTCGCCCTGCGCGCTCCCCTCACCGCTCCTGCGGCTCCGTGCTGCCCGTGCACATCAGCACAGGTGACAGAAGCGTCTGTGCCTGTTGAGTTACAGGTGTGTCTGCAGGGAGGAATTCTCCAGCTCCTTTGGTGGATGTTGCACGCAAGCCCAGCTCCCATCGCAGGGGTGAGTAGTGTGTCCCTGCTGACCCCACAGGCTGAGCCCTGGGGCTGTGGGATCCGTTCCTGGAAAATGCAAATACTTTGCCCTCAGGTCCTCCAACAGGGAAGTACAAAGCCACAATACAGAAGAAACCCCATGACCCATCTGAACTGGTGAGGCAAACGCTTAAGGAAATGACAGAACAAGGTGGGTGCATGTCCCTGAGCCTTGTGCTGACACTCAGCAGCCGGGCCCTTTCTCTGCACATCTGGACACGCCGTGCCCAGCACAGCAGGAAGGGATCCATGGCAGCCTCGCTGCCTCGCTGCTGCTTTCACACCCTGCAGGGCTGTTTGCCAGCCTGGCCTGGCTGCAGCTTCTCCCCAAGCCTCTGCAGGAAGGCATTTGGCATCAGCTGCCAGGGAGCCCAAACTGCCCCAGGGGCCATGCCCACCCTGCGAAGATCCCTGCAATTTCCCAGTCTCTGGGTAGATCAGGAAGGGTGGCTGTTTGGAGATGGAGGGACCTGGCCAGCCCAAAGAGTTTTTAGGGAGTCCTGACCCACAACCATGTCTTTGACAAGTATTGCCTCCTGAAGAAGCCACCTCCTCTCTGTGGATATGTTTCCTCTGATCCAGCCGTACAACTTTTGTTTTCTAGAGGACAAAAAAGCTGTGCTGGAAGCTGCATTTCCTGGAGGTAGCAATGGATCCGTGACAGCCTCTGCTGCAGGAAGGGAGGCAATACCAGGCACAGGCATAGGAGGTAATTGCTTTTCCTCTGGGCTTGAGCCCAGCTGAGGCTGGAGCTGCCATCTCTGCTGCTTGGCAGTGCCTGCCCTCCAGGCATGTTGCACAGGGCATGTAAAGAGTGTGCAGAGTGTCCAGAGCCAGCCCAGAGCTCCCCAGGCCCCTGTGCAGCTTTGGCCATGCCCAGTGACATCTGGCTCCCACAGCCTTACCCGAGCCCTGGCAGTTCCCAGTTCCCTAAGGCAGAAGGGGATCCCAGCACAGCATGGAAATGGTTCTCATCTGTGCTCCCTTCTACACTGGGATCGCAGATTGGTTTATTTGGAAGTTCTTGTGAATGATCATTTGAAGACCTTGCCAGATTCTGGAGGAATGTTCTCTTAAGTACCTTTCCTGACAAAATAATCAGTGTCAGTGTAGCAAGAGCTCACTCATGTACCATTTCCCTTAACATAATCTCCGGATTGGAGAGTTCTGGAAACTTTTCCCTGCTCCCTTCTGTAGCCCTGACTGATCCCCTAGTATGGCTGTCAGAGGCAGGAAGGAGCATTTACTTATCAATGCCCTTCCCGTGTGCAAGGCCAGGGTGTCCTTGCCTGTGCTCTGTGCAGCCACAGAGAAGAGCAGAGAGGGAAGGGGCCGGGCCCAGGGCTGTGCCCCGGGGCTGTGCCTTGTGCACATCCTTGGCCAGCCCCAGGAGCCTGAGGCTCTCCCGCAGTGCCACTGGAGCTCTTCTGTCCTGCCTTTCTTTGCAGCCAAACCTGTTGCTGAAGGTGATCAGGCTCCCCAACCCACATCCAAAGCTGAGGCTCTGGGCGATGGTGAGGGTAGGTCAAGGCCTTTCTCCCTGGCAGAGCTGCCAGCTCAGAGCCCAAGCTGGCCCAGGGGGGCAGCGCTGCAGGTGCCAGCACAGAGCCGTGCACGTGTGTGCCCTCGCCCTGCGCGCTCCCCTCACCGCTCCTGCGGCTCCGTGCTGCCCGTGCACATCAGCACAGGTGACAGAAGCGTCTGTGCCTGTTGAGTTACAGGTGTGTCTGCAGGGAGGAATTCTCCAGCTCCTTTGGTGGATGTTGCACACAAGCCCAGCTCCCATCGCAGGGGTGAGTAGTGTGTCCCTGCTGACCCCACAGGCTGAGCCCTGGGCTTGTGGGATCCCTTCCTGGAAAATGCAAATACTTTGCCCTCAGGACCTCCAACAGGAAAGTACAAAGCCACAGGACAGAAGAAACCCCACGAGCCATCTGAACTGGTGAGGCAAACGCTGAAGGAAATGACAGAACAAGGTGGGTGCATGTCCCTGAGCCTTGTGCTGAGACTCAGCAGCCGGGCCCTTTCTCTGCACATCTGGACACACCGTGCCCGGCACAGCGGGAAGGGATCCATGGCAGCCTCGCTGCCCCGCTGCTGCTTTCACACCCTGCAGGGCTGTTTGCCAGCCTGGCCTGGCTGCAGCTTCTCCCCAGCCTCTGCAGGAAGGCATTTGGCATCAGCTGCCAGGGAGCCCCAACTGCCCCAGGGGTCATGCACACCCTGCGAAGATCCCTGCAATTTCCCAGTCTCTGGGTAGATCAGGAAGGGTGGCTGTTTGGAGATGGAGGGACCTGGCCAGCCCAAAGAGTTTTTAGGGAGTCCTGACCCACAACCATGTCTTTGACAAGTATTGCCTCCTCAAGAAGCCACTTCCTCTCTGTGGATATGTTTCCTCTGATCCAGCCGTACAACTTTTGTTCTCCAGAAGACAAAAAAGCTGTGCTGGAAGCTGCATTTCCTGGAGGTAGCAATGGATCCGTGACATCCTCTGCTGCAGGAAGGGAGGTGATGCCAGGCACAGGCACAGGCACAGGAGGTAATTGCCTCTGGGCCTGAGCCCAGCTGAGGCTGGAGCTGCCATCTCTGCTGCTTGGCAGTGCCTGCCCTCCAGGGATGTTGCACAGGGCATGGAAAGAGTGTGGCGAGTGTCCAGAGCCAGCCCAGAGCTCCCAGGGCCCCTGTGCAGCTTTGGCCATGCCCAGTGACATCGGGCTCCCACAGCCTTACCCGAGCCCTGGCAGTTCCCAGTTCCCTAAGGCAGAAGGGGACCCCAGCACGGCATGGAAATGGTTCTGACCTGTGCTCCTTTCTAGATGATGTTTCTGAGAATGCCTCTCCATTAGAGTGGCTGCATAAAGTTTTGAAGCTCTGGGAGCCCCGTGTAGGTATGTTCTCACTGTCCCACCAAGGAATACTCATTGACAACATGGCAGGAACCAGATGCCAGAAGTTTCTGTGGCTGTTCAGTTCCAGGTGTGTCTGCAGAGAGGACTGCTCAAGCTCCTTTGCTCATTCATGCAGGCAAGCCCAGCTCCCACAGCAGGGGTGAGTAGTGTGTCCCTGCTGACCCCACAGGCTGAGCCCTGGGCTTGTGGGATCCACTCAGAAATGGAACTATTTTCTGTTCAGGGCCTCCAACAGGGAAGTACAAAGCCACAGGACAGAAGAAATTGCTTGAGTCAAACGACAACCTGAAACAAATTGTGAAGGAACTGCACAAAGGGTTTGGTGGGTGCATGTCCCTGAGCCTTGTGCTGAGACTCAGCAGCCGGGCCCTTTCTCTGCACATCTGGACACGCCGTGCCCGGCACAGCGGGAAGGGATCCATGGCAGCCTCGCTGCCCCACTGCTGCTTTCACACCCTGCAGAGCTGTTTGCCAGCCTGGCCTGGCTGCAGCTTCTCCCCAGCCTCTGCAGGAAGGCATTTGGCATCAGCTGCCAGGGAGCCCCAACTGCCCCAGGGGCCATGCACACCCTGAGATCCCTGCAATTTCCCAGTCTCTGGGTAGATCATCAGGGGTGTCTGTTTGAACAAGAGAGAGCCCTGTCACAGCCTGGGCCTTTTCCTATCCTCATCCATGTCTATGACCAGTGTTGCCTCCTGAAGAGGCCACCTCCCCAGCGTGTCATGGTTTCATCTGATCCAGCTGTGCCTCTTCCTTTCTCAAGGGATGGACAGAGACGTTCTGTGGAAGGCAGCATTTCCTGAAGGAGGGAAGGCAAAGCCAGGCACAGGCACAGGCAGAGGAGGTAATTTCTGTGCCTCTGGGCCTGAGCCCTGCTGAGGCTGGAGTTGCCACCTCTGCTGCTTGGCAGTGCGGGCACAGCCCGGACAAGAGCGGCACAGCCCAGAGGAATTATCCCCAGCAGGCTCAGGGCACTCGGGTACTGAGCAGTCCTGCAGGGCTCCCTGCGTGGGAGGCACGGCCCCAAACCTGGGAGGGGCTGCAAGGGGTGCCCGTGGTGGGGAAAGGGCAGAGAGGCAGAGCAAGGCTGCAGTGTGTCCTGAGAGGGCCTGGCTGTGTCCCCTTGGGCTGGGGGAGCTGTCCCAGCAGAAGGAGGGAGAGAATTTGAGAGGGAAGGAGAGAGGGTTGTGACACTGCCTGCTGCGGATTTTCCCCAGTGGTTTAGCTAGAGTTTCGCTGGGGGAGGGACAGAGCCCCCAGGGGCCCTGGGCTGCTCCAGCTGCCCCTCCAGGGATGTTGCACAGGGCAGGGAAAGAGTGTGGAGAGTGAGCAGAGCCAGCCCAGAGCTCCCCAGGCCCCTGTGCAGCTTTGGCCATGTCCAGTGACATCTGGCTCCCATGGCCTTACCCGACCGCCTGGCAGTGCCCAGTTCCCTAAGGCAGAAGGGGATCCCAGCACAGCATGGAAATTTACCTATCAATGTTCTTCCCGTGTGCAAGGCCAGGGTGTCCTTGCGTGTGCTCTGTGCATCCACAGAGAAGAGCAGAGAGGGAAGGGGCCGGGCCCAGGGCTGTGCTCCGGGGCTGTGCCTTGTGCACCTCCTTGGCCAGCCCCAGGAGCCTGAGGCTCTCCTGCAGTGCCACGGGAGCTCTTCTGTCCTGCCTTTCTTTGCAGCCAAACCTGTTGCTGAAGGTGATCTGGCTTCACAACCAACATTCAGGATGATGCCTCTGGGAGATGATGAAGGTAGGACAAGGCCTCTTCCCCTGGCAGAGCTGCCAGCTCAGAGCCCAAGCTGGCCCAGGGGGGCATCGCTGCAGGTGCCAGCACAGAGCCGTGCACGTGTGTGCCCTTGCCCTGCATGATCCTCTCTCACCTTTAGTTCAGGCCTGGTGGTTTCTTGGAAAGGGAAGGCCCTGGCCCAGCCCCAGAATTTTTGAGAATCTTAGTTCTCTTTTTGATAAACATGATGCCCTGAAGATGCCAATACCAAAATAGGGAATTGTTCTTTCTGATTTACCTGTCCTTTTTCCTTTCTCAAGTGATGGACGAATATGCTCTAGAAATACTGTTTCCCAGAAGAAACAGTGGCTCATTTAAAGCCGCTGCTTCAGAAAGGACGGCCATGAGAGACAGAAACACAGGCACAGGCAGAGGAGGTAATTGCTGTGCCAGGCTCAGCCCTCGCTGGTGCCCTGTGGCAGGAGCTCTTCCCCCTGCACCCACCCTTGCATGGCCCGGCAGCAGCTAAAGCTGGAAGCACCTTGGCTTGCAGGCCTCTGGAACTCGTTCCCAGGCCTTGGGCAAGGTCCCTCCCGCTGCAGCTGCTCCCGGAGCTGCCCTGAGCACCCAGAGGCCCAAGGCACAGGAGCAGCCCCGAGCGGGAGCCCTGCCACGAGCCCAGGGTCAGAGCCAGCCCTGGCTCCCAACTGGGCAGGGGCTGCACTGGGTCCTGGCAGGGCCTGACTCCCTCTCCTGGGCCTGGGGGAGCTGTCGGGGCTGGCAGTGGCTGCTCAGGGATGGCTTTGGCCCGTGTCCCTCGCAGGAGCCACTGCTCAAAGAGCTGCGCTGCCCCTGGGCTCTCCTCCCGGCCTCTGGGCTCTGTTGGGTGGCACAGCCTGTGCCAAGGGGTGCCAAGGTGCCTGCAGGCCCCAGCTCTGGGGGAACAGAGAACGTCCTGGCCGTGTGCACCGTGCTGCCAGCTCAGCAGTGGAGCACAGCACGGGCTCACACTCCCCATTGCTCCCGCAGGTGCAGCCAGCACCACAACTCATGTTCCTGAGTCCCAGGAGGGCCTCAGAACAGGTCTCTGTCAGGGAGCACTCTGCTGGCTAGCGTTTATAGTAGACCTGCTTGCTTTGGGAATTGTATTCATTTTGTGCTGCATCAGAATCTGGTATTGCTGGAAGAGAAAACGGTGAGTGTTTCGTTCACCTTTCCCTCAAAAAGCTTCCTTTAAAGGCTGCTGGTTGTTAGGGAACATTCCCAGTGGTGCTGCTGTGGAGCTGTGCTTAGTCAGTGGTTGTCCAAATAACTCTGCTCAGGGTTCTGCTGCTGCCCAGTGCTTTCATTGGCCTCTTCATTGCTGGCCCTTGTCCTGGGGAGCCCGCTGGGGCTGCAGCCAGTGCTGGCTCCCACTGAGGCTGCCTGGCCAAGAGCAGCCCCGGGGGCACCGGGCAGAGGCAGAGCAAGGTGGGCAGAGGAAAGAGCGGGGCCCAGCTTGCCCTTGCAAGGCAGAGGCGCTCTGGGGCTCTCTCCTGGCCAGGGCCCCTGCCCAGAGCCAGGCCCTGCTGGCCGGGGCCTGGAGGGGCAGCTGTGCAGCTGGGCCAAGCTGTGCCAGCAGCTGCAGCCGTGCTGGGGAGCCGTGCCAGCTCTGGGCCCTGCTGTGCACAAGGGTCCCTGTGTGCCAGCGCCAGCGGGGGCCTCAGACACCTCCTCTCTCTACAGGAGCGCCTCTGCAGCTTCACCAGAGCAGCCAAACACCGCAGTCAAGGACAACTGGACCTGTCCTTCCCCATCTCCAATCCAGTTTCCACCGTCCCTGCCAAAGCTCCATTATAAGCTGATTGCTCTCCCGCCACGACCCAGCCTCTGGCCCTGAAGGTGCTGGCCCTGGTGTCCAGCCAGAACAGGAGTTGCAGCCCTCCTGCCAGGGCAGGTCTTGAGCAACACCGTCACCTTTGGCCTTCAGCCCTGGTGTTTCTGGGGTACCACCTGGAGCACTGGCGCAGCTCCTCCTCAGGACACAACCAGGGCTGGGCAAGAAGCAGCCAAGCATTGGGCTCCTGTAACAGCATGTAGTATTTGTTTTACATTTATAGAAATTAGACATTTTTAGAACTAGTTACAATTCTTTTGTAGAAACAAACCCTAAAATGTTCCTTCATTTTTTGCAAAATTGCTCCAAATTATTCAAATTAGTTTTAGAATTCTTTTACACTTCTAGAATAAAAATAAAAATCTTTTACCCTTCTGGAAGCAAAAAAATATAATGGCATTGAATTGGTAATCTTTACTCGAGGAAGAAATAAGACACCCAGCCTGCTGCAGAAGCACTTTTCCCACTGGACATTTTTACCTATAGTCACGACCAAATTACCTAAAACCGTTTCCCAGATATTTTCTGGGATTTCTGACAAGCTCACTTCTTAGTCTTCAGAGGCAAACTTTGAGCACAGTGGGAGTCCAAGTCACTATCTTTGCTTCTGGAAGAACTCCCTCTGTTCCAGGGCAGGGCGTTCTCTCAGCTTCCTGCTTCCCTCGGGATCTCCTCCCGGCCTCTGGGCTCTGTTGGGTGGCACAGCCTGTGCCAAGGGGTGCCAAGGTGCCTGCAGGCCCCAGCTCTGGGGGAACAGAGAATGTCCTGGCCGTGTGCACCGTGCTGCCAGCTCAGCAGTGGAGCACAGCACGGGCTCACCCTGCCCATTGCTCCTGCAGACGCAGCCAGAATCACAACACGTGTTCCCAGCTCCTACAAGGGCATTGGTTTCTGTCAGGGAGCACGCTGCTGGCTATTGGTAATGCCAGACCTGCCTTTTCTATGGCCTGCAGGTGATGGGGGACCCCTGTAAGGCTTGCAGAAAACTGGGATCTGTCCTGAGGCACATTGGCGGGCTGTTGGCTTTTGCAGTAAGACATGCAGGGTTTGGGTGCTTTGTAAGTGCTGCATGTGGCTGAGGCTGCTTGTGAGGTTCTGTGGGGATTTGGGGTCTCTCCTATGGCACACAGGTGACTGGAGACCTCTGTAAGGCTGGCAGGGGGCTTGAGTTCCTTGTGATTTACATGGCAGTCTAGTGGTTCTTGTCAAGGCCTGGAGAGGAGCTGAGTCCTTCCCAGGGTGGGCAAGGGGCTGGATCCTTTTGTGAAGCACACAAGGCTGTTGGGGGGTCTCTCCAAAAGTGTGCACAAATTCCTTTGTGGGGTACAAAGGGATATTTTGGGCTCTCCTAAGGTGTGCATGGATCCGTCATGAGGCACAAAGGGATATTTTGGACTCTCTGCAAAGCTGTACAGGGATCCCTCGTGAGGCACAAAGGGATAGTTATGGTTTCTCCAAAGGTGTGCGAGGATCCCTCGTGAGGCACAAAGGGATATTTTGGGCTCTCTCCAGAGCTGTGCAGGGATCCTCGTGAGGCACAAAGACAAAGATATTTATGGGCTCTCTGCTAAAGGTATGCAGGGATCCCTCATAATGCACTAAGGGATATTTTGGGCTCTCCTAAGGTATGCAGGGATCTCTTATGAGGCACAAAGGGATATTTTGGGCTCTCTGCTGAAGTGTGCAGGGATCCCCCATGACGTGTGCGGCAGGGTTTAACCAAAGGGGCTTTGTTATTCTCCTCAGCACAGCAAAGGGCCACTGTGGGTGGAGGTTGCACAAAGGCCGAGTTCCGGCCCGCGGGCCCGGCGGCGGGCGGAGCCCATCCCTCGGGGGCCGGGCGGGCCCTCAGCAGCCGCGGCGCCCTTGTCGGGCCGGGCCCCGGCGGGGAAGGGCCGCGGCCCCGGCCTCGGCGGGGGCTGCCGAGCAGCGCCGGGAGCCCAACAAGGGCCTCGCTGCGCCCTGGCCCTGCGCTGCAGCCAAACGCACACAGAACTTTCGTCTCCATGCACGTGTGCATTGTCCCTGCCACTGCTGCACTACCAGCTCCCTGCTGTGCGCAGGCTGCCACCAGCACGCACAACAGGAGCCTCTGTCCCCAAAGGGAGCGGCCCTGGTGTCCGGCCAGGACAGGAGGTGCAGCCCTCGGGCCAAGTCAGGGTCCGGCAACAGCTCTGGGCCTCAGCTCTGCTGTTTGTGTGGTACCATCAGCGCTGGCGCAGCTCCTTGTCTGGGCACAGCCTGGGGTGGGCAGGCAGCAGCCAGGCACGGGGCTCTTGAGAAAAAGCCACGCCTTTTTGTCTTTGCTTTCCATTTGTAGAAATTAGAAACTTTAAGAAATACGTAGAAATATTTTTTTGTATAAAGAAATCCCCAAATATGACATCTGTATTTCCATAGCAGTTTAGGACTTTTCAGAGTAGTTCTAGAATTCCAAAAAACTTAGAAGAATTTTATACTTCTAGAATAAAAATAAAAAATAGAATTGCTTTTAATTGGTAATCTTTACTCAAGGAAGAACTGAGTGCTATAAATAAAGAGCTTGACTAGGCCAATATATCAAGCAGCAATCAATTTATTAATTAATACAGAATGGTAAAGTGTGAGCAAACAGCGCTGGGTACAGTGGGGGTTTCCCCTCCAACTGCACACCGACCGTTGATTTTCTGCTGGTATTTATTGAGGTTTTCCATAATCACTTCTCAGAAACATTTTTTTCTAGTTTCCTCCTAATTTCTATTTTTGAAATATAATTTCTATACCTATTGTGATCAATTTCTATTGATGATGTTAAATTTTCTATACTTCAAAAGGTATGAAATCAGTGAGGTCAGAAATAACATCTTGTGATGCTGAGGTTCCCAGGACCTCAGTGGTGGTGGCATCCAGATTTCCTTTTCCTGAAGAAAAACACCAAAGATGAGAGATTCAGTCTTCCTCTTGAAGTCTATAAATCAGTCTTATTGGTGCCGTCCAGCTTCCAGATGGTGGTTTACCTCTTGGTTTTTTTTCAGGATCCTTAATTTTAGTTTGGAATAGCTCACTTCCTTCTATTTGGGTGATTACAATTCTTTCTATATATATGTTAAGGCTATAGCTGTAGTTCAAACCTTCTATTAAAAACCTTATAGGCTCACATGATTCACTTATAAGCAAGCAAAATATTACTTCAAAAGCCCCTTTCCATGCTTTTTCCGTTCTGTTCATTAAACAGATGTTTTTATAATTACCCTATGGCTATTTCCACACATTTCATAACCATAACTACAAAGGCCATCTTTTTCTACCTGACATGAAACACAACCCCACATTTCACAGAGGGGCACTTAGGGATTCTGTCAGGCAATTCGGGGTCCGGGGGAGCACTTAGGGGTCCGGGGGAGCACTTAGGGGTCCAGGGGGGCACTTGGAGGTGAGGGAGGGGAATCTGGGGGCGCTTCGGGGTCCGGGAGGTCACCTGGGGGGCTCTGGCGGGACTTTCTGGGGCGCGGGGGATGATGGGAGTTGTAGGCGCGGGTATAACAGAGTTTAACAGGGCCGCGGAGCATCACGGGAATTGAATGCGCAGCTCCAATGGCTCTCGTTGGGACGCGAGGCATGACGGGAGATGAAGTCACGGCTAAAATAGCGGTCTCCGTACGCCGCGGAGCATGCTTGGAGCAGTAGTCCCGGAAGTGGTTCGAGCGGGGGGTTTGGGGGTCCGGGAAGGCACTTGGGGGGCATTTTTGCGTCCGATCCGCGAGTGCAGGTCCTCAGGAGGGAACGTGTACGGTTCAGGAGCACTTGGGGGGAGCTTGGGGAGCTCTCACCGGGCTCTTTAGAGTGCGAGGCACGGCGAGAGCTTCAGGCGGGGAACTGTGATATGAGGGGCTCTTTAGCCGCAGGGGATGATAGGAGATGAATTCCCAGAAGTGCCCATAACGGGCATCTATGGGGTTGGGAGCGTTCCTAGGGGATCCTAGGTCGCTTTTGGGGGGTTCGGAATGGGCGCTGAGGAGACATTTACGGACCCTGGAGAGTCTGGGGGGATATATCGGACATATGGGAAGCGGACACTGGGGGGGGGGGGGGGGGGGGGGTGTCTGTGGAGCGCGGGGCATGACGGGCGTTGTAGTCCCGGCTCCAGTGGGGCTCCACCGGGCCGCGGGGCATGGCGGGAGTTGTAGGCAAAAAGAAAAGATGGCGAAGCTACCAGGGACCACCCCCGGGACCCTGATCCCTGGCGTTGATTGGCTGCAGGCGGTGATGGGCGGGATCCTCGGCAAATGGGACGAGGCAGAGGTGGAAATAGCCCAATGAACCCCTCCAGTCGCTCCCAGTACAGCCCAGTATAACCTCAGTGCCCATTCATTCCTTCCCAGTACAGCCCAGTTCATCCCTAGTACAGCCCAGTACATCCCCCATGCCCCTCCAGGCCCATGCAGTACAGCCCAGTCCCTCTCAATACACCTGAGTTCATTCCCATTCCCTTCCAATTACCTCCCGTGTCCCCCAGTCTTCCCCACAGTGTTTCCAGTGCCCCCAGTTTGTCCCAATATCCCCAAGTATCATTCACAGTATCCTCACTTTTCCCCAGTATTGCCCAGTACCACTCCCAGTATGTCCCGGTACATCCCAGTATGTCTCAGTGTACTCCCAAAGTCCATCCCAGTCTGCTCAGATTCCCCCTCAGCATTCCCCATGGTCCCAGGCTGTCCCAGTCCTCCCCAGTGTCACTTCCAGAATGTCCCAGTGTCTCCCACAGCGTTCCCAGTGTTCCCCAGTATGTCCCAGTCCTCCCCAGTGTTTCCAAGGAAACTGGAACTGCTCCCGGTCGCCGTGGCACCCAAACCCAGCAGTGGGGTCAGTGCAGTGTCCATGGGCACAGCCCCTTGCAGTGGCCCAGGGCCGGTGGGGATGATGATCCCCCCTCACTGCTGGCCCAGGGCAGGGCTGCAGTGCTTTTGGTGGCACCTTGGGCTGGCACACACTTGAGCAGTGGGTCTGTCTGCAGTGGGGAAAATTAGGAGGTTTACATTGCTTCAAAAAACAGAAAGCCCCTTTTTGCCTGAGTGCAGGCAGCTCTCCAAGCAAAGCAAGTGCCAGGGGAGTGAGGACAGACAGGATGGGCTTGGGGAATGTGCAGCAAGGTTGTCCACACTGGGTCAGACCTCAAGGCACAGCTTCTCTGAGCAGGCCAGACCTCCTGAGCAGAGACCCTGGATCAATATCAATCACAGAATGCTGCAATCACCTCTGCTCCAAAGAGAACAGTAATAAATACATCCTTTAAAAAAGAAATGTATATTTCTTACAAACTCTTTGAAATCCTTCTCCATAACTTTGAAAGGCAACCTTCCTAATGAACTGCACCAGACCAGAGGGAAATCAAGGCAGAGCCATGGTTTGTTAGGAAACCTCTCTAGAATTCAGTCACAATCAAACTCCAAAGTTTCTTGAAGTTTTAATGGGTCCCACTGAGGGACACGACTGAGAAAGTGTCCCCAGCATCCAGTCAGAGCAGGAAATTGGAGGCAGAAATGACAAGAAGCCAAGTCCTGGTGCCTTTGGGACCAAGGGATGTGGGGGGGATGCTGAGGGCAGGACAAGGGGGTGACACTGCCCAGCCAGGAGGTCCAAGTGCCTCAGGACAAGGGTTCCCCTCACAGCCCTTGGTGGCACAGAGCATCCTGTGCCCAAGGCCACCAAGACTTGGCTTCTTTTTGTCCCCACCTGTCAACTCTGACTCCATTTTCCTGCTCTAACTGCATCTTGGGGACACTTTCTGTGTTATGTCCCTCAGTGGGACCCACTAAAACTTCAAGAAACTTTGGAGTTTGATTGTGACTGAATTCAAGAGAGGTTTCCTAACAAACCATTTCTCTGCCTTGATTTCCTCTGGTCTGGTCCTTGAGTCTTCAGAGCATGTGAAGCTGCTGGATGATCTCTCCAAGCTGCTTTCCATCCTTTCTCATCAGTCCTGGCTCACCATTTGGTCCCAGAGGCCTGGAGGTGCCAATGTGAGCCCATCCCCAAGAAGGGCTGCAAGGCGGATCTGGCTTGGGGCTGTTTGTGGGGCACTGGGATGGGAGGGGCAGCAAGGACAAATGTCCTAAAGCTGTGTGACCCTGCCAGCCTCCTCAGGGAGGGGTGAGGCAGAAGCAAAGTGCAGCCCCTGAAAGGAAAGTTCCTTCAGTGGGGCCTCCAGAGGCGCTGCCAGAGCCCAGGGGACAAAGGCCTGGGTGCCTGTGGCCCTGCCAGCCGTGCCCAGCCCTTGGCCATGTGTCCTGCAGGCTGTGCCCCCTGTGCGTGCTGCTGCTGTGCCCTGGCCGGCTGCACACGCCCATCTGGCTGTGCCCCCAGCATTTCTCAGCCCAGCATTTCTGGGCCCTCCCTGGGCTCCCTGCACCCAGCGCTGCCGGCTCCTGGCACACACAGCCAGGCCATGGCCCAGGCTCACCTGGGCTGGGACACCTCCTGCACCAAAATTCTACCCTGGGAGGGACTTTTCTTTCTCCTCACCTCCAGGCTGAACCTTCCAAGCTGCACTTGGGGGAGGTTTCCTTCTCTTCCCACTGCCAAGGAAAGCTCTGTCTCCTGCTGTTCACAAACAGAGAAGGGCTGCTGGGGGATGTGGTGGTCAGAGGCTCTTGGGGATACAGTGACCATGAAATTATTGAGTTTTTAAATATTCTGTGAACAAAAGAGAGGCATCAACAAAATTTCTACACTGAACATACAGAGAGCAGACTTCAGCCTATTCAGGATGCTGATTTGGGGAGTATTGAAACAGGTACTGATTTTTTTAATGGAAACAGCCCTTAAGAATAAGGGTGTCCAGGAAGGATGGACACACTTCAAGAAAGAAATCTTGAAGGAGCAGGAACAACCTGCCCCTCTGTGACAAAATCTGACCAAATAAGGAAAATTACTGGCCTGGCTGGGCATGGAATTTTGCAGGAACTCAGGGGAAAAAAGAGGGTGCATCACCTTTGGAGAGAAGGTCAGGCAACTCAGGAAATTTTTAAGCATGTTGTGAGGTCATGCAAAAACAATTAGAGAAGTGAAAGCCCAATTAGGACTTCACCTGGCTGCTTCTGTGAAGGAAAATAAAAATGATTTATCAATACATTGATGGCAAAAGGAGGGGTAGTGACAGCCTCTATTCTTTATTGGGGGGATATGGTTACCAAAGATGAGGTACTTAACCCCTTCTTTGCCTCATTTTTCAGCAATAAGACAGGTTGTCCTCAGGACAAGTATTCTCCTGAGCTGGTAGATGGGCACAGGGAGCAGAGCAGCCACCCTGTGATCCAGGAAGAAGCAGCTGGTGACCTGCTGAGCCACTCAGGTGCTCACAGGTGTCTCTGGGATCAGATGGAATCCATCCCAGGAGGATGGGTGGATGAGCTCCCCAAGCTGCTCTCCATCATTTCTCATCAGTCCTGGCTCACTGGGGAGCTCCCAGAGGCCTGGAGGTGACAATATGATCCTGTCCCCAAGAAGGGCTGCAAGGAGGATCTGGGGAACTCCAGGCCTGTCAGCCTGACCTCGGTGCTTGGCAAGGAAATGGAACAGATCACCTTGAGTGCCATCACACGGCACCCACAGCATGACCAAGGGATCAGAGCCAGCCAGCGTGGGTTTAGGAGGGTCAGGTCCTGCCTGACCAACCTGATCTCCTTTTATACCCAGGTGGCCTGCCTGGTGGATGCAGGAAAGGCTGTGGATGTGTCTACCTGGACTTCAGCAAAGCCTTGGACACCATGAGCCACAGCATTCCCTGGAAAAGCTGCAGCCCACAGCTTGGGCAGGTTCCCTCTTTGCTGGGAGAATGAAGAACTGGCTGGAGGCTGGGCCCAGAGAGTGCTGGGGATGGTGCTGCATGCAGTGGGTGTCCAGTCACTGGTGGTGTCCCCAGGGATGTGTGTTGGGCCCAGTCCTGTTTAATGTCTTCAGGGACGACCTGGGTGAGGGGATCAAGTCCACCATGAACAAATTGCAGCTGACACCAAGCTGGCTGGGAGTGTGGATCTGCTGGAGATCCAGAAGACACAGCCTTAGGCTGCACCAGGAGTGGTTAAGGCTTGAAAACAGGAAGAAGTTCTTCACAGAAAGAACTGTGATTGGGAATTGGAATGGGCTGGGCAGGGGGGAGGTGACAGAGTCACTGTCCCTCTCCAGTGGCACTCAGTGGCATGGTCTGGGTGACATGGTGATATTTGGGCATTGGTTGGACTTGATGCTCTCAAAGGTCTTTTCTGACCTGTCTGATTCTGTCATTCTGTGATGATTGGGACACTCTGGGGGAGCAAGGGGACATTGTCACCCTGTGGGGCTTCATGGAACTTAGAGGAACTAAGAGGACCACAGTGACACTGTGCAGCCCCAAAAAACCAAGGGGCCATTGTGACACTTTGGGGTTTCATGGAACCAATAGGAATGTTGACACTACAGGGCCCCATGGAACCAAGGGAACACAGAACACATCTGGCTGGCTTGCCCTCCCTGGGGGCTGCCCTACAGTTCCAGCTGATCTTCACATCCCAGGGGCCACTTCTCCTCTGCCCCTGAAGCACTGGGGCTCTGGACTTTCCTTCTTGCAGAAAAGAACTGTCCTTGTCCTCCAGGTGCCCATGGCCAAAATGGGGAATTCACCTCCAACATTCTAAATATCCTGGGATAGCTCCCAGACAAAAGCTGCCATGACTGACAAGTCTGGCTGCTCTTGGCTTCCTGAGGTCCAGCTCTCACCTGCCTTTGAAACACCAGAGCTCCATGCTTTTCTTGCTATGGAAAAGACCCATCTCTCCTGTCCAGTCACCCATGACAGAAATTAGATTCCACCTCCAAAATTCTCTATATGCAAGAGTTGCTTTCAGACAAAATCTGCCATTACTGAGGAGTCTTGCTGGCCTTGGCCTTCCGAGGGCTGGCTCTCACCTGCCTTTCAAACACTGCAGCTCCATGCCTTCCTTTTCATGCAAAAGAACTGTCACTCTTGTCCAGGCACAAATGGCCAAAATTGGGATTCCACATTAAAAATTCCATATATCGAAGAGTTGCTCCTAGACAAGCCTGCCAGGACAGACAGATCTGGCTGGCCTTGGCCTCATGGGAGCCACCTCTCATCTCTCCTAAAAAGCTTTGACTTTGTGCTTTTCTTCTCCATCTGTCCCTGAAACACTGGGGCTCCATAGTTCCCTGCCTGTTGAGACCATTGTGGCCTTGTGGAACCAAGGGGCCATTGTGACACTGGAACCTTGTGGAACCAAGAGGACCACAGTGATACTGTGGCATTACATGGAATCAAGGGGACAATTGTGACACTGCAGGGCCTTGTGGGACCAAGGGAACATGGAACAGGTCAGGCTGGCTTTGCCTCCCAGGGGCCATCTCTCATCTGCCTTCGAAATCCTGGGGCTCTGTGCTTTGCTTCCAATGGAAAAAAACTCTTTCACATCCAGGCACCCATGGCCAAAATTGGGAATCTGCCTCCAAAATACTCACAAACAGAAGCTGCCATGACTGTAAAGCTCTGGCTGCTCTTGGCTTCCCAAGGGCTGGCTCTCATCTGCCTTTGATACATGCTTTTCTGCTTTTGGAAAGGAACTGTCAATCTCATCCAGATACCCATGGCAGAAATTTGGATTCCATCGCCAAAATTCCATCTATCCGAGGGTTGCTCCCAGACAAATGCTGTCAGGACGGACAGGTCAGGCTGGCCATGGCCACATGGAAACCACCTCTCATCTTGCCCTTAAACCCTTGGACTTTGTGCTTTTCTTTCCTGTGGAAAAGAACAGTCATTCTCTGCCAGGTTCCCATGGCCAAAACTCTGTATATCCAAAATTCTGTATATCCAAAGATTGCTTCCTGATGAATGCTGACATAAAGAAAGGTCTGGCTGGCTTTAGTCTTTTGAGATTCATCTCTCATCTGCCCCTGAAACACTGGGGCTCTGTGCTTTCCTTCCTGTGGATAAGTCTTGCCCTTCTCATCCAGGCATCCATGGTCATAATTGGAATCCCACTTTCAAAATTACATCTATGCAAGGGTTCTTCCAAGATGAATGCTGCCAGGATGGATGGGTCCTGCTGTCTTTGGTCTCCTGTGATTCGGTGACATAAATCTTGAAAAATGAGGTCTGGCTGTAGAAACCTGCAAGGGTGGGGCAGGAGGGATAAGCCGGGGCCCCTCTGATGCTCACAGTGAGTCCCCCATGGCTCCTTCCTTCCCATAACCCACACTCTGAGCACCCTGCTGGGTCTGGGCTCATTGGGCTCCTCACCCACCAACACCATTTCAGGCCTCCATACCCAGTATCATTCTGCTGCAGTTCTCTTGCCACCCATAAAACTGAATGGACTCCCAAAGGACAGAACAGGGCTACAGGAATGGTCAGAGGGTGGAACATGTCTCCTCTGAGGGACAGCTGAGGGAGCTGGACTTGTTCAGTTTGAGAAGAGAAGGCTCCAGGGAGAGCTTATTGCCACTTGCAAACACTTCAAGGGGGCTTCTCAGAAACTTGGGCACACAGCTTTCGTAACAGGGCCTGTTGCAATGGGACAAGGGGGAATGGCTTTACACTCAAAGAGGGGAGATTGATGCTGGATCTAAGGAGGAAAGTGTTTAAGAGCAGAGTGGGAAAACATGGGTACAGATGTCCTTGAGATGTGGTGGATTGCCCCATCCATGGACACTCCTGAGCTCAGTTTGGAAGAGGCTTGGAGCTACCAGATCTACTCAAAGATGTTCCCATTTACTGTGGGGCACTTGGTCTAGATAACCTTTAAAGTCCCTTCCAACCCAACCCGTTCTAGAATTCTCCTTAGTGTTCATCTGGAAAGAACCAGGATTGGAGATTCATAAGAGGGGGCACCCGATGAATTCAGCTGAGGAGACACTCAAGTAAATGCATTAATCATAGCCCCATCATCCTACAAACTGCCAGGCAAGAAATGGGAGGTTTGGGTTGCTGAAAGCTCAAGTTTGGTGACAAGGAGTAAGTGGCTTGGTCTAGGAAAGGGGGAGGTAGGCAGGGAAAGGCAAGGCTGATATTGGGACCCCTCTGGGTTTGGCTCCTACAGACCCCACAGTGGGTCAGACCCTGGGCTGAGGGAAGGGGTCCCATGTAAGCCCAGCACAGGCATTTCTCTTTGAAGAGGCCGTTCTGCAGGGAGAAAGGAGAAGAAGAGACTTTCCTGTCTCCTGAGATTCCCCCTCCTCCTTCAGCAGCCATACCCCAGTCAATCAGTACAAGAGTTCATATGATCACTTACATGCCAGGGAGCACAAGGCACTCCAAACTGAACCCTGCCAGAGCCCAGCCCTGCCTGCCCATTTTGAGGGTGTGAGGGAATGGAATTTCAGTAGGAGCTGACCCACAATGATACTTTGCTACTTGTGGGTTTCTCACAGCCTTAGAAGTTGTGGAGATCTCTGTCCCAGCACCCACTCACCCTTCAAATGCACACACATGCCTGGGGGAAATTCAGGTTCCCTGGAGTTGTGGCTGCTTCCCTTTGAAACAGGAGCTGTTGCCTTTTCTGGTGTGCTCAACTCCCTTCTAACTATGAGAAAGTGGGTGAGTAAAGGAAATTACCCTGGGGGAGGAGACCAGAACCTTGGAAAAGGATGAAAACCACACCTGAATTACAAATGAAATCTATTTCATTTATTTATTTGTTTAGTACTAATCTATTATTACAAACAAAAACATGTTTCTGAGCTGAAGCTGCTCAAACCCTGGAAAGATGTTTCTGTTGCTTTATTATTTAAAGGATGTCTACAAGCTGTTGAGCAGCCCGGCTCTCTGCTCCTCTGCCCACAGGGGTGCAGCACTCTGAGCTCCCCCAGGAGCCACAAGAGGGCTGGGAGAAGGGCAGGCATCCTCAGAAGTGACACCACCACTGCACGGTTCTCCCTGCTCTGCTCCTGCAGAGACTTGGGATGGCCAAATGGGGATTTATTTTCCCCTCCTGTTCACTTGGAGGTGATTTTGTGATCCTTTAGAGGAACATCTGACCAGCCCCTGCCCCCATTCCATTTTATTCTCTCCACTTTGGAGTTGGCCTGCTGGGTTTGATGTGGAAATTGGTAGCGTCTCCCCATTCTTCCCACCAGCCCTCAGCTGTAACTTGTATTAAACCCTGCAAATGGCCTCATTGATCTGGTGGGGAAGATGTGAGGTGGAGAAAGTTAATAGGGCTTGTTTTCATGAACCTTGTGATAGTAAAGAAAAATGAGGTTAGTCATTTTGGTGTGGTGCTGGATGTTGGGATTTGGGAGTTTATTTCTTGTTATATTTATTATGATTTACTAGTATTACTTTTCATTGGTAAGACTTTTAAATCTTAGACATTCTTAACAACGGCTGGATGTCACTCACTGGGAAAATTTCCTTGCTTCTCCCACCAGGATTAAACTGTACAGTGGACTCCAAGTTGCCAGTGGATTCTAAAGTTGGAAAATCCTGTTAGTGGTGGGTTTGGTGTGGTTTGGAGCTGGGGAAGGGTCTCACCCCCTCCCAGAGATGCCCCAAGCCCGCTCTGCTGCCATGTCTGCACTCGCATCCCCTCATGGCTGCCCTGCCCTGGGGACATGGTGGGACCTCCCTCCTGCCAGGGCTGAGGCTCCTCATGGCCCTTTCCCTGCCCTTCATGGCTCCATAGAACATCTCATGGCCTCCCATGGTCTCTCGCAGCCTTTTGTGGCCCCTTATTTCCGCTTGCAGCTTCTCTGGGCTTCTCACAGCCCTCACGGCCCCTCTTGGCCTCTTACAGCCCTTCATGGCCCCTCACAGCCCCTCACGGCCCCTCACAGCCCAAGGCACTGGGTTCCTCCCGAAAGAGAGGGGTTGGGCCCTGCTTGTTGTCCATTTATTTCAGTCCTTTCAGAGCCATGAGTAAAGAAAGGCTGAAATGGAGCCTTTCCCCAGCGTTTCCCTCGGGGTTAATTGCAGCTGAAGCTCTGTGCTGGTGCTGGCCCGAGCACGAACATCCCTGCAGCCCCCCAGGCCTTTGCTGTCCCCCCGTGTCCATTCCCTGTCCCCGAGTCCCGCCCGGCTCTGGCAGCAGCAGCAGCCGCAGCGCAGTGGGCGCCGGCCCGGCCCAGCCGGGGCTCCCGGGCAGGAGCAGCAGCAGCGCTGGCCCCTTCCCACCTGGTCCTGCCTCGGCTTCCAAGGGAGCTTTCCAGGTGAATTCTGGCATAGAGCAACAATCACCCACAAACAGCCCTGATTCCTCAGGGCCCGACTGTGCTGCCCTGACCCAGCCCTTGGAGAAAGAAGGTATCGGGTTCCAGCGCTGTTTTCAGCACTGTTTTACTCACCCTGAGGTGACAGCAGGAGGCTGCTGGTGCCTCTGCCTTGGGAATTGTAGATCATGGCTGCTCTTGACCCTCCTCTGATGTCTACTTGAATTTTATCAAAAAAACTCCAATTGCCTTTTTTCATCAGTGCCACCAAGAGTGCTTCGTGACAGAAATCTCTGGCATCATGAGTAGCAGATCTCCCAATACTCATAAGTCCCTGAGCACAAAGTTGAGGAGAATTAAAGCCACACAGGCCACATTTGCAGCACTCAAACCCAGCCCTGTTGCTGGTGCTGCTGAAATAGAATCAACTGAAGGAGGCCACCACACAAATTGCATCCAGAGTGTCAAAT